>JAACJT020000778.1:0-13259 GCA_009936485.2 Gymnarchus niloticus | reverse complement strand
TATACGTTTACATTTTATGGTGACAGACGAATATTGTGTTGACTAATTAGTGTGTCATAGGCCTATACGTTTACATTTTATGGAACATCTGAATAATACCAATAAAATTAGTGACTGTCTTTTGACATTGATTTTCCAGTCGGATTTAAAACTTGTTTTGCAGATAAGTTTGGTTTATCTATGCGTGTAATTGTAGTTTGCAGGTTGCAAAGCAGACTTTCTGAGTTCGCCTTTGAGGAGTGTGTAAGCTGAATCGGGTCTTCTGAGTACAGGTCTTCAAGAAAAACCAGTATTTAGCTTCTTGCCCATGTGATTTCCTTCCTTTTTCTACCATAAGTGACGGAGCAAACAGCAAGCCCTGGCAGCGTCTGCTTCCAGCAGGAGGGTGGGTGCATGCAGTTCTTTAGTGTTCTGCTTGATAGCAGACGAGGCAGAGGAGGATAGCAGCTGATGGCAGCATCTCACTCAGTTTCATTTTAATGCCCAGGTTGTCGTGGTGCGGATGAGACACTTCATTGCAGGACATGATTACATCGGAACTTTAAATGACTTCTGACAAGTGGCACATAAGGGGAAGCACATCATGAATGAGACAGCAAGGATGATCTTTTCAGTGCTTGTTTGATAAATAATGTTGCATTATAGACTGTTATTACCCATCTGATATTCCATGCAGACTGTATCTGTCGGATTATGTTCGAATTCGCTATGGATAAAAATGCGCTAATCATTTCAAACCTTTTTGTTTTGTGGCTTTCAGGTAAGCAAACTATTTAATAACAATGATTTTTTTAAATTAAATGTTAGTGATTTATAATATCCTTAAAATTAGTAAATGCAAATAAATGTAATTCGCAACTTAGTCTTCGTCGTAAATCAAAGCATAGACTGCAATACAAAATTAATTAATATTCTTTTCTGGCATGAAATAGGTGCATCTGTAAAACATATATTTTTAAAAGTATCACTGGATCATAAAAGAATTGAATGAAATGTAAAATGAAGTGTTTCCACCTTTTATGTTGAAGGTGAGCCTGGTTTGGGTCTTCGTGATGATTGTATGGTGGCGTTCAGGCTGTTAACTCCGCTCCTATTTTTACTATAACGAAGAGACAACACTAAGGGAATAGTTCGCAGAGTTAACTTTTTTGATGGACCTAATGACTCAAAATTTAGTGGTGAATTACCGATATCTAATAATTATTTTATAGTCATACAAATTATTATCTTGTTGTATAACCGCCAGCAATGAACAACTTATTCTAGTTTTACTGCTGGATCTTCTACTGGATGATTAGATGTCTTATTCGAGATAACAGCAGGCTGTATCATTTAGTTGAAGAGATAAACTCCAGGTTAAGGAGAGCAAATGGAGTAATATGGGGGACCAGCCTGGATGATGTTATTCATAGTGCAAATATCTTGTGTGAAATATGAACCATGGCTTACAGCACCCAAGGAGTAGATTTGTTTTGGAGACCCAAAACACAATGACAGAGAAGACCTGGGATTTTCATATGAATTAATTTAATGTTCTATTGCCTCAGACCTCCACGTGTGCGTTAACTGGAGATGCAGTGGTACCACGGATTAATGGGTAAAAGGAGATATAGTGAGTTGTGAAATGTCTTCATTTAAGATGATCACGGTCAGGAATCAGAATATTTAAAACAAACCGTTATGGGGATGTTCTGTAGTTCCGGGGGATTGGGGAGGCATTTTCAACTCTGGTTGTGCGTGGTGTATTTTTAAGTCTAAGAGCAAAGAGTCTAAAACACATGAAATATAAGAATTGTAAATGTATATTTATAGAAATGAATACTGTTTACAATATTTGGATAATGCGTGCGTGTGTGCGCGTGTGTGTGTTTCCGGTGATGGATTGGCATCTCATCTCATGCGTTTGCTGTCTCATGGCCTGTGTTTCAGACATGGACATGGATGGATGCATAGTAGATTAATGCAGCAAATGTTCCTTTTAATTTCTTATTGTTTGACCAGACCGGTTCTTTCATTAAAGTGAATTCCAGTACGAGGCTGGGGGATGCTGTTAGCAGTACAAAGAATTTAACTGTGAATGCTCAAGTAACTTGTATATTCCATTCGGCAGAAGTTGTTGCATAATTTTGCAATGAACATGAAATAACCCCAAAATTTTATAGTTACATGTAAATGCTAATCCTGTATTACATTGCTAGGTTTTTATGTTAAAAAAACAGATCTTCATTCAGAGGTCTCCTTTCAGACACTGCAGTTGTGCTTTAGAGCGAAATAGATCAAATCAGTGGTCTGTTTAGTGGTCAAGTCACTCAACACGGTGCCACAATGTAGCTGATAAGCAAAGTCTTATGTGTAATGGGGAATGTCTTAGATGCCCAGAGAGAGGGCAGATTGGATGCAGGAACGTGGCTGTGAAGTGGAATGTCTAGGTATTACACATTGCCCTGGAAGAGAGATATACTTATTTTTAACATAATATGCCTTCTGATAAAGGGATGGATGCTTGGATGGTTATTTTCTATGAATAATGCTTAGATTTTCTTTACTGTCTGCCCCCTGAAAAGGACTTTGTTTGAGAATAAGGCGTGGTGCACGTATCATCTGGCCCTTGATGCATGGAGAATTTGCCATCCGGTAAATGTCTTCTGGTTCTTGGTTTTGGAGGGTGATGTGTACAGTTTACATCTACCACACTTACGGGTGTTTTGTACTTTTCGGGAGCCAAACTCTGCGGGGATGATTTTGGTACTCTGAGAAAGGTCAGGAAGAAAATCCATCTGACTAAATGGATTCTTTAGATGGATCAGAACATAAAGCATAAAGGAAACATGGATGTGCATTCACTATGGCATATTTTGATGGATAATAAGCAAATAGCACTACACATTAAGAAGTTTGTGATCTGCAAACACGGCAAAAAGTTTGGTAGAAACAGCACCTCCTCTCAGATTCTGCGTAAAATAACATTGTGGCAAGTCGGTGGACTTCTTGGCTGTGAATTTATTACATCGCACGTACTCTCGGCAAGTGACCATCATCTAGCCTTAAGTCAGCAGTGCACAAAATAGATTGAAAATTAAACTGGTTCAATTTACTACAGCTGAATGACTCAGGTGGTGTGACGGTCATCCTTCATGACCTGCGACCACCAGCATCTATCCACAATCAATACTTTGAGCCGTGGAAGAGTCAATAGTAAAAAAGGGAGCTGAGGAAGACAAGTATTTATATTGATGCTTGTTTGTTCGAGCCTGAATGCATCATGTTACCTCAGCTGAGCTGTTTTTAATGTTTGCTGTGTTTGTTTTCAGCAGCATCTGGCCATAGCAGAGGCGTCACTGAAGATTTATAGTTGAGGGGGCTAAGGCTTTACTATGTGAGGCAGGTTCAAACAATTGATGACATATCTATAATATACACTTATGAGAGGTAAAGAATATTTTAGGGGGACTAAAGCCACCCTAAAACAGGCCTAGCAATGCCCCTGGGTCTGTTGTTGTCAGGAATGCCTGGTCTTTTTCAAGTGCTAACCACTGAGCCTTCTGGTCAGTGTTATTAATAGGCATAATGAGAGCACTTCATTTGATGGTGAGAACACAATCTGTGATTCCCACTTACACCTGCTAAATGTGTACCAGTCTGTTTTTTGTGCAATTGTATGTAAAAATTTCAGCTTTTTTATGAACAAACTACAATTAATGCCAAATACTACCATACTCTCCAAATACAACTATACTCCGTTATATGTATTGGAGGAGCCAATGAGTGCATTCCACATTGTAGGAGACGTTATAAAATATTTTTAGAAGTCATTACACTTTACCATACATGACCAAAATACTGAGAATATACTAATGCACAGCATACGTCATAAGAGTAGGAATAAGCAAAATGTAGCCTGGAAAAGCCTGTCTCATTTAGTATTCATTTCCTTAAGACTAATATCATGACCAAACTTTTACTCCTGTTCTTCTTCATTATACAGAAATGAAAATAAGATTTGGAGTTGTACATATTGTCAGGACAATTTGATTTTCCTGCATTTTTGAATTTCAGCATCCTGAATTCTGATTGGTGAAATCTGGGCAATTGACAAATAACGAAATCAGACTTTCATTTTTCCATCAGTCTTCAAAACTGATTTATTCCGTTTGGGGGGGGGCTGGAGCCTATCGCAGGCAGCCCAGAGCACAAAGTAGGGGATCCTTTGGACAGGGTGCCAACCCATCACATGGCACAATCACAATAACACTATATGGACAATTTAGACAAGGCAATTAGCCTACAATGCATGTCTTTGGACTGTGGGGGAAACTGGAGTACCCAGAGTAAAACCATGAAGCACTGGGAGAACATGCAAACTCAAAGTACACAGAGCAAAGGTGAGAGTGCTAACCACTGAGCCATCGTGCCCCCACTTTCAAATTTCAAATAAAAAAAATCAAAAAAAAAAAAAAAAAATCAGAATTCAGATTTAACTACAGAATTTCTCTCCTCATCATCTAGGGACAAAAAATGTCAAAGTGGAGAATAATTCCTATAATTAATTGATAAGTTCTGCCTAACTGCTGACATTTTGCTTAACAATAGCTTTTTTCCTCAAGTTCGTGGTAGGTCTTTAATGTCATATTGTGCAACTTGGGAAAAATTCAGCACAAGCTAAGAGCTTCTCTTCCATTTCATTGTGTCGCATCTGCCCACGTTACATATAGCTATTCTGTCATTAGTTTCTTGTTGGTGTGGTCAACGTCGGACACGTCAAAGTTGAATTTGGTTGAACTTTGAGTGTAGCTTCAAAATGGAAAATATGGCTGAATTGTGCCGCTCAGGGTGGCGTGACACGAGGCTCAACGCTAACCGTTTAAAACTGGCCTTACACTGCATTGGCACTGAAACATCGCCACAGTGCTGAGGCTACGGATGCAATTCATTTGTAATGTAATTCAAATAAATATTAATGACGTAAGTCATAAAATTATATTGCTGTCAGAGGAAAAGTGATTAGGAGATTATCTGGGGATAGAGTATGACAAATCATAAGACAAAATTAATGACATATTCTTACTGATAGGAACATCAAATTATTGTGCTGTCACTCCTGCAGCAGCATCCTGGCTACCTGGAGTACTGACCAGGGTTTCATTTTTGCCCGCTGTTTCCTTATTGTGTCTGCCAATTGCCCTTGCCCTGATTGCCCTCATGTGTTCCACCAGTGTCTTTGTGAGGTTCTGGTCTTCAGCCAGTGGGCTCGTTCCTCTGCTGATGTCCGGTCATGAGATGGGAGCCCTGACTGTTTGCAGAAAAAGCCCACTTCCATCCACAAAGAACAACACTGGCTTGAATGTCAATGGGAATTGTTTACAGCTCATACACGTACCTGACGAGTACAGGGCACTGCTTAATTTGTGCTGTATAACATCAAGATGTACAAAAAAGTTCAAAAGGCATGTGTGACTTGAGATTGTTAATTGATTGTTCTTCTTCTTCTTTTCAGTGAATGCCGTAACAAGTGTGAGGTCAGGTAAGCAATCTAAAATTCAGTATCCTCTTTGGCATGTCTGACTAGTATATGCAAACACTATTCATCTCATATTTTACAACATATCAACAATATAAAAATATAATTTGTTTTTACATGATTTTTCAAATAACTGTTTTCGAAAACTGTGGTATTCCTCTTGGTTTCTGAACAGCTTCTTGTACAAATGTACAACACCAATGGAAATGTCAACAAATGTCAACAAATAATGTAATTCCTACATTGTTGTTATGTTGCTGATACTGCGGAATGACATTGTTATCCAGCAGCAGAAAATATCAACAAACTGAAAGAGACACTGCCAGCTCTGGATTCAAGAAAAGGTACAGTGTCGTGCAACGAGACGGCCCTATTTCTGGAGATGGAGGCATGCGGAGAATGGTTTAAGCAGGAAATGGAGCTCATACATGCAAAGAACTGGTGCAACCTGTCACATTTCATCTGGTAAGAACTCCTCTCTGTTCCATGTGAGAAAGAAGCATGAGAACCAAAACAAACAAAGCAAAGAGAATCGATGCATGTTTGTTTGTCATGCTGGTGTCTGAAAAAGTTTATACCGACTGACTGAGAACAGTCATGATGTGTTTAAGTTGGGATGGTGGCTCAGTGGCTAGCACTATTACCTCACACCTCCATTGTTGGGTGTTCAAATCCTACCTCTATTCAGTGTGTGAGTTTGCATATCCTCCCAATGCTTTGCAGGTTTTCTCCTATAGTCCAAAAACATGTATTCAAGGCTGCTTGGTGATTCTCTGTTGCCTACAGCATGTCACTGAGCCCTCCATTAGGTTAGCATCACATTTGGGGTGTCACCTGCCTTGTGGCCTAGGCTCCAGGCCCTCCTGCACAGGGTGAAGCAGTTTGTAAAATGAAATGGAAATATGATTAATACACTTCCAGGTCTTATATTGACCTTAATTTTATTCCTATTCTACGATATTAAACATAGGACTTGCCAAATGGTAATAAAAAAAAAATTAACTATGAATTCAAATGAACCTGTCCAGATAACAGGATTTCCACATATCTGCATCTCCAGATAACATTTTTGATGTCTGAAATGTCACCTTCCATTACTCATGGAGAGAAGAGAGGTTCAGCCAAATGCACCTGATTCACAATAGACTGTAATTTGAAAGCCTTATTGTATTCATTTAATCATTCATGTGTAAGAAATTTCCAGCAAACTTTATATCATATTTATACATTATTCATAGTAAGGTTATGCTTTTATCCATCCGTCCATTTCATAAACTGCTCAATCCTATCCAGGGTCGTGGGGGGCCTGGTGAAAGGTCATGTTTTTTCTGTAAAAAATAGTCAAATTCATTTGATGTATTTATCCTTTGTATCAATGTCTTATGGTGATCAAATGAAGAAGTGTCACATGCTTTATTTTAAAAAGAACTCATTTCAGGTAGTGGTTCTAAACTGGGCGTCACAACCACTTGTATGTGTGTGCCTGTCCAGTGTGTCTGTGTGTGTGTGTGCGGGGGGGGGCTTATCTACAAATGGGAGGTTTAACAGAAAAAGTTTGGAACCCACTGGCTTAAAGTAGTATTAGTGACTGGATTTGCTGAACTTCAAATGTGGAGATTATGGGATCAAAACCCTATTATCATAATTAATACATTACTATGCTATAGTACTCTATAGGCTGTTTCTATGCATCTTCTGACCAGGTATCCTGGTCAGGCTCATGGGGGGCATGGAACCTATCCCAAATTGCATGGAGTACAAGGCAGGAGTACACCTTGGATGGGATGCCAGTCCTCCACAGGGCACAAGGCAGGGGTACACCCTGGATGGGATGCCAGTCCTCCACAGGGCACAAGGCAGGGGTACACCCTGGATGGGATGCCAGTCCTCCACAGGGCACAAGGCAGGGGTACACCCTGGATGGGATGCCAGCTGGTCACAGGGCACGGACACACAATGGGCATTTTAGAAACGCCAACTAGTCAAAGTGTGTTTCACTCACTAGCCAGCTGTATATCTAGCTAAATATTTAGTCACTTTGATTCAGACAGCTATGGGAGCGGCAACATCACCGGTTTGCAATGATGAAGGCACTTTTCTGTTTAATTTAAAGAATGGCTGTTCAGTTGGCCACAGAGACATATAGAAATCATGTGAATTCGGGGGGGGGGATGGTCCTGTAATAATGATCCAATCAGCTTGGAAGTACCTGGAAGGACTGAATTACTATATGATCACCCATAAAAACCTAACTAATTAATCAGCTTGATTGAAATATGAAGCTGATGGTAATATGAAAAAACAATTGTTCAGCTGAAAGAAACTCAAGCTTACAGCGCATTCATTTTAAAACCGACCTGATCCCAAAGAAATAAAATCCACCGAGATCCACATAATGGTGAAGTGTTTCTATCCTGTAAAGAAGAATTTTACTTCTGGTATTGTGAAATTTTTATTTAGAAGTGATTGAAACTCATTCACTGATTGCAATTAACTGCCAATCTCTACTTAAATGATTTAATGATGCAGGGGAGTGATTTACAAAATTACACTAACAAAATGTACATGCTAGGAACTCAGTTAAAATGTTATTCTTCTTCTTTTTCACGTTTAACTTTGATTATGGGACCATGTTCAGATAGCATCTTCCATACCAAAAGCTAGGTCATCAGGTGGTCCCAGGTTCCCCCCAGCCTTGTGCCCCATGCTGCATTGGATAGGCTCCAGGCCTTCTTAAGACCCCATACTGTATTGGAGCAGTTGGAAGATGAATGTATAATTTCATTGTCAGATTATGTCCTGCATTTGTCTTAGTCAAAAATGTTTCATATCAATTGAAAATATTTTTTGGACACAAAATTGAACGCTGAAAATAAGCTACTGACCTTACCATTAAATTAAGCTTAGCCACTAAATAAATAAATTTTATGCACCTGTAGACCAGCTTCATATGGTTTATACCATTTACGTGTGTAATACTTAAGATACTTTAGATTGTCTGATACATTTACGTTTTATTTATTTAGCAAGTACTTTTTTCCAACGCAACATACAGCAGGGCAGGTACAACATCGAACTCAGAGACATCAAGGTGGGAACACAACCATGGCGACTAGAACATGAGCTGGGGGTCAAACTAGCTGAGACCACGGAACAAGATAAACATTGGTGGTGATGCTAACAAATGCACAGTAAAGACAAGAGAAGAGACGCTGACTTCATTACCCAGGAACACAGGCGGAACAACAAGGAAATACAATGGGCAGACACGAAATCCTGATCAGAACTCCGGGGACCCGGAGCAGATGGTCCAGACATGACACATTCCCTGTAGCCATACCAGACCTGGTTATTCTCAGGAGAGAAACTAGAATGTAAATCAAATTAATTTGAAGTGGCTCACTATAAAAGTGTAATTATTTGAATGTGTGTCCCTACAGAGACAGAAATTGTGGACAGATAGAAATTTGAAACCCTAAAATGCTTGTTATGGTGAATGGGGTATATTAGTCCAGCAAACATATAACTAGCTGTGCAGCACAGAAAGACGTCATAATGAAATGCATGTGTTCTGTGTAATTGATGAATGAAAACATTGATAAGGCTGATTTTGATAGTCAGACATGGTGTGACTAATCAAAGACTACTGTCAGGCACAGAGGAATCACAGAAATTTGAGGAAAGAAGAGCAGTTTAATGATACATGACATACTAAAAGTAGAAATGTTTCCATTATCACCTTATTCAAAAGCAAAGCTGCGATAATCCATTTTTCCAGTGAGGAAAACATTTCTGTTATGGAATTTATGGATGAATATTAGGGAATACTATTTTGAATATTCCAGTTTATGGTTGCCCTGGGTTGAAGCTCACTTCTTTGGCTTCCACAGGAAGTACAACCACTTCTCAAACTGCACCGAGAATAAAGCCATTGGTACGGGCTGCTACTGGCCCAACCCTCAGGTGGAGAGTTACATCATCCGTGTCCACAGACGCTTCTTCTCCAACTGCACGCTGAACCACATCGTCCTGGTTGACCCACCGGATGATGTGCTCGCCGTCCTCATCTTCCTGCCCATCTTCCTCACTCTGGCTATGATTGCGCTGGTGGTGTGGTGCAGCAAGTACGGTGACATCGTGGTTTAGGACCCGCTCTGCTACTGCTGACAGTCCGCTGCTCCCATTGGCTCCGGCTTCCCTTGCTGTGGGCTGGCCTGAAGGAAAACCGGAACTTTTAACTGGCAGAGTTGGGAAATTCAGCTCCAGAAAATATAAATCCAGACCAGGATTTTGTTTCAACCCACCAGTTGTGTACTCTGTGACCGGGACTTTTATTAGTGACTGTTTATGCTCAACAGGTTGGTTAAAACAAAATCCTGATCTGGATTTGTACTTTTTGGACCTGAATTTCCCAACTCTGTTAACAGGGAAATGGACCTTATAATGTATCCCCTCACCCCCAGAACATGAAGAAGGAAGCAAAGCAATGGATGCCAATATGAACACTGTGATACACGATTGCCTGCTTTGCAGTATCATATTAATCACTAAGCAGTTACTGATTCATTCCATGCCTAAATGCTCTTTATTTTGCTTTCCACCGGTAATGTGACATCTACTGTAATGGATCCCAATCTGTTTTAAAGCAGCCCGTCTCTTGCGTAACATTCCTAAAGCCAGTATGGGGTCTTCCCAGTCAATCATTTATGTGATTCGCTTCCACCGGCTGGTGTGTCTCTGTAGGGCCACCTGCGATAAAATGTCACTTGCGTTCTGAGTCCTGCGACGTCCATCTCAACGGCAATGCGACCAGCTAAGCTGACACTGTTGCTGAAAGCATGGCACCTACTTCCTGCACAGCCCCTAAGGTCTCCGTCAAAGCTAACTGCAAATTTACTTCTTTGTTTGTACAGTCCGGGGGAGAAGCTAGTAAGAACGGCAACAGAATGCTGTCACGTAAACATTTAACTTTGCATGGTATGCCACTGCAGGCTGCAGTTTAGTATTTGGTATTACGTGAAATGTGCACCTATATGGTTAATGTTCATCAATGATTTGCTCGGGTCTCCATAAAAAGCTGTAGCATCTCTGCTAGAGTACTGGATCCCTGCTAAGAAGCATTTTCCACATCTGCTACCACAATTCATTTTGTAAAATAACTGTTGCCTAAACTGTTTGAATTTATTCAGTACAGCCAAAAGCATACATAACTTCACAATAAAAAAAACCTCACTGCCTAGTACAATTTTAAAAAGACAGTGAGTAAAAAAATCGTCATATATCACTGTCAATACAGCCTCATGTGAAAACTCTATTCGGGAAATGTAAATAAAAAGTGAGAAAAAATTTTTTTATGTGTGTGCGTGAGAATCTCTCAGAGCAGAAGAATGAAAGTGACATTGGGGAAGTGGAGGGAACAGGGATTTTATTTTAGAACAGCAGTTGAGACGAGTTTAACAAAGTCAGCAGGAAGATTAAAAATACAGAAACAGCCGTTTGTTATTGAGATGGGAAAACACATGGAAAAGAAATGAGCATCGAATTGTGACCTACATCAATGTGTGGGGTCGGACATTGGGGTTAGGGCACCGTTGCTGGGCATAGGAGAACAGAGCAGTCGAGCCTTTAGAACACTGCAGAATAAAGAAGGCCCTTTACCTGAATGATACACGTGGTACTGGACCTTTACCAACTTTGATATGTCCACTGTCCCTCCATCATAGAATATGGAAAACTACGTGCGTAGTACAATACAGATACAGAAAATCACCATGTGAGGGAACATCTTAGGTTGTCAATGTTGACTTCTTATGGAAGCTAAGTTTAAGACTTGAAGAAGATCTACAGGAAGGATATGAATCGTTCCAAGCACAGGCAAAGAATGAGAGGAAATGGGCAGACTGGCATTATGCCAAGAGAGGGGTAGGATCTGCACCAAGCGCTTGACTTGTGTTTCCTTGTTTTGGATTAATATGACCGAAATACTAACAGCACAACTGGTGTTCACCCCGGTCTCGTTTGCTTCCTGTTTCAGAACCTGAATAAAAACACCATCTGCTTTTGTGTGTATTTTTTAAATTTTTATTCTCAATCAGGCTGTGCCACAGACCACGTTGTGTGCATCCATAGCTGTTTAGCTAACATAATAATTATTGACAACAGTTATGTCTGGGACTGTCAGGTAAGGGTTCAAGAATCTATGTTAAATTCACAAACTGTTACAAATATGTGTCTAGTTGCGAGTTCCGTATGGACAACACGATACCCAGGGACAGTATTGATCTGGGGTGTACGTTTCAAGTCATTAATTTCCGATGCAATTTAAGAAATGTAGCAGAACTAAAAACACTGATCACTTCTTCCATCATCAACCACACCGCCAAAGGAAAATGCACCACACGCGACGGCCCGTCGATGGTTCACAACAAAACCCTGATACTTGCAGGTACTTTCTAAGCTTCATCTTTTCTGTGTGCCTCCTCTTCCCCTTTCACCACCACCGGCTCCTGAACCATCCACCTCTCACTGCTGGGGAGGGAAGCTGCAGCTGCAGCTCCTCCTCATTCAATGAGGGTTCAGGTGGTTCGACGTTCTTCAGGCCAATAAAAAACTGTGTTTGTAGAGACAGTGCAGAAGGTGATAGATAGATAGATAGATAGATAGATAGATAGATAGATAGATAGATAGATAGATAGATATCTACGGTATTTAAGTGAGCTGTTGCAATTAAACTGAGAAATTAAGCACGGTCCTTCTAAATAAAGCTCACACGTCTCTGTGAAAAAAGATATGATGTCTATTGTCTGCAACCACACCATTATATTTGCTTTCTGCTTTTGGAAAGAGTTTCCACAGCAAACTAAAATACACAGAGTGGGGCGGGGCTAGTTCACAAATAGACAGAATGAAACGTGAATCATCCGTCCATCCTCCAACCACTTATCTTGTACAGAGACACAGAGAGCATATGGCCTATGACAAAAAAAAGGCACGGAGCACAAAGCAGGGAACTCCCTGTCAGAAACTATGAGAGATTTAGAGATGCCGGTTCACAATTCGGCTAAATATGTATATGGGCACATACAAGGTATGGTGATAACCCAACCCAGGTCTTCAGATAACTGACAATCTATTTCCCAGAAACACAGATTTATTATTTATTTTAATTAGGGAAATAAATTGCGAGACGTTGCCAAGCAACCAAAACCAGTAAGTAAACAAACAAAAAAACAGCTTTCCGTTAAGCCATTTTGCTCTTTCCGCTAAGCGATTACGTCCCCTCAGCCTCCTGGAGATTCCCTTTCAAGATAATATTGATTCAAAGTACTCTAGAGCACAAATAAAAAAAACATTTTTGGACCCTCAAAAAGCACTCACATGCAAGTTAAACAGCTAAACCAACTATAGGCAGTAGGCCTTTAGGCGATGAAGTCCGCATGCAGGCTGACAGGTTTGTACCTGTGCTGATCTCTTAGAGACTGCACTTTGGACTAGGCTCAGTTAATATCTACAGGGAAATATTGTCGTCAAGTTAATTCCATGCCGTTTTATTGAAATTTATTTTACATTTATTTAGAAAATGCTGTGGATACATCATCTGTCTATCCATTCATCCACTCATCATCCGTCTATTCATCCATTCATCAGCAATATGTCCAGTGGATGGGGGGGGGGGGGGGGGGGGGCGCGAGAGAGAGCGCACAGCGGCGAGATAAGCACAAAGAGAGCGGCCAGCCAGATA
>JAACJT020000777.1:0-17841 GCA_009936485.2 Gymnarchus niloticus | reverse complement strand
GATTTATACAGGAAAATAAATAAGGAGAAATATATAAATAAGGAAATATAAAATATGGGAGGTAGCATATGTACACAGAAAAACCAAAATATGAATTGTAGTGTAAAATGAGGTAGGTAAAATGAGGTAGGTACAAATATTTATACCACCACACTTATCTTTCTGATCAACCATCACTGAAATGCCATAGATGACCACTATCATGGACATTTGTTCAAGTGATTTATATTTACATTTCGTTTGAAGACTTTGAGAATTGGCACCTTTAAAGCTAGGTGACTCTCACAACAGTTATGCAGCAATAAAAAGGGACAGAGTTAGCATGAGGGGTAATCCCAGGATTAGGGTCAGGCCTAGGTTTAGGGCTGATGTTATGATTAGGTCTAGGATTATGGTTAGATTTAGGCTTGGGCATTAGTGTTAAGGTTAGTATTAGAGTTTGGGTTTTCATTAGAGCTAGACCTAGGGTTAGGGTTTACATCTGTCACAGTATTAGGGGACACGAGACAAACAACCACACCTGGCAAGGAAAGGAACTGGTTCTTTGAACAGCTCAACCCTTTTAAGACCCAAAGAGCAGGGAGGCTCAATGAGTACACCAGAAAGGCCAGAAGACACAGGGCAGGGCACCTCAAGAAGGCAAGGCAAGGCATGGCATGGCATGGAAAAAACATGAACACAGAACAACAGAGCAGAACAGACACACACAACAAGCCTGGAACTCAGAGCAGCTCAACCCTTTTAAAACCTGAAGGGCGGGAAGGCTCAAAGAGTACACCAGACAAGCTGGAGCCGAGGCATGGATAAGGCAAGGCTTGGCAAGGCTTGGCATGGAGGACGCAGGTGCACAGGAACGAGGGAACCTGGAACAGGGGAAGACTTGGCATGGCATGGCCTGGCTTTGGCATGAACAGGGAAAGGCTTGTCCATCCATAGGCATTGAGTATCCATAGATCAGGGTGACTCGGGACTCCATAGGCTGGATCACTCTTGGCCACCCACAGACATAGTAATAGCAGCCACTCAAACAGGCAGGCATACTGTGGCAGGGCACAAGTATCTGAGGGAGCAAGGAGTTGGCTCAGAATCCCAAGTGAGGCAGTATGATCAAGCAGTATCCACCAGGCACTTCCAGATCACAACTGCCCCAAACCAACTGAGCTGACACAGGGAAATAGGCTAGGGAACCAGGCAACCAGCACTAGGTGTGCAACGAGGCAATAAGCATCACCACAGCAACCAGGTACAGCATGAGGAAACCAAGCAGCAGGGAGAAGCACCAGGGAACAAGTAGGAGAGGGCGTGGCAACATTAGGGTTGTTCTTAGGGACAGACTGAGGATTGAAATTAGGGTTGGAGCTAGGGTAGGCATTAGTGTTGGTCTTAGTCCTAAGGTTAGGGTTGGCATTGATGCTGTGTGTGCAAGAGGTGCTATGAAGTGCCAGGGCGTTGAAAGCTCATAGGCTAAATTGGTGCTGTCAAATCACAGCGCTAATGTGGATGATTCATTTGGACATCGAAGGTTGTATTTATTTTAAAATCTCGGGCACAGCTATAGCAAATATGTCCAACCCTCTGCCTCATGCCAGTGCAAAAAATGAAAAAGACCAGTACAACCGAATGAAAATTTTAAAATGAATCATGCAGATTTAATATGGATTCATTGGTTTTATAAACAGTTTGCGCTATATGGAGCAAGTGAATATTATAGGTGGGTGATTTTCCATAATGACAAATTAACACCGAGCAATCGTATACTCACAGTGTGTCCAAAAGTGAGTGACAGTCCTCCAATGCATGATTATGTCCTGCACTGGGCATGGGGATGAAACAAGTGGCCAGACAACATATATTATTCCTTATGTTCTCAGGGCAAGCAAGAAGGGTTGATGGCATTAATAAACCAAGAAAGGGGTAAACAGCGTTTTAATCACACTAACAGCTAATGCAAGTCCGCCCACCTTTGAAGATGCTCTTAGCTATACAGAACCAAACTTTACACGCAAGACCACCAGACAGCCATCTTTACATCTCCACACGGCACTTTAAAGCTCACGATGCGTTATTCAGGAATTAGCATACACCTGTTGAGCATTAAAATATAACTGAACATTCATATTAGCTGCTGCCTTGCCATTTTCAGCTACAATGACAAAAACAGTAGAAGGGTCTGTTAGCACAGTGTCCTCACAAAATATGCTTTCAGCACTGAAGAATCACAATGTGAGACATGCAGGAACAATTCTTAGATTACTGACTATTTGTTAGCCATGTATTGTTACGGTGCTAATTGTTGTTTGATCTGAAGGATGTAGGTCACTGCTGCATTAAGGCTACTAGGCCTTGAGCAAATAACTCCACTATTACATCTTTAGCAAATATTCATTTATACAAATGGAAAATAGTTCAGCTGCAGGCTCAGTGCCCATGACATTGTGTTCAAGTCAGATAAATGGCATGTGCATTTTAATGCTTGCATGCAAGACTGCACACGTGAACCATAACTAAAGCCAGATATCTGTCACAGCTTATCCATAAGATGACATCAGTTTTTATCAAAACCTAAGAATTCATAGAATAAAATACACAGCATGACAATGAGGGCACACTGTATAGAATTGGCTTGCTCGTTTGGCCAACATCAAGTTCCTAGTTCAAAAAAATCGTTGAAATTCTAGAAATTTTATGTTTTAACAATTGTGTGCTTAAATCCTGAAAGGACAGTTACTTCCACAGCCAATACGATGCTTTTTAAAAGAGCTGACAAGTGCGGCCATGATGCCTGTGGGCAGCGAGCTCACTCAGAATGTCCGTACACAGGCAGCCACACAAATGGGCAAAGTTAATGATGTCGACTGTGAACTTGGCTGACAGCAAGTGCAAGGCAACAGAAGAACTGAGAAAACAAAAAAGTCACATCAATCCAGACATACTGTGGGCCGTGTTAGAGAAGTGATGCAGAAAGCTTGACTGTTTGCCAGAGTATTAATAATGTAATATTAATGTGAATAGTAAATGCAGTTCGGAATAATGCACTGTCACTAATACAGATGAGAAATTATGTCAGAGGCCACCTTGCTTTTACAAGTGTCCCCTCAACAAATGTATACAACACAGGCTGACAGTTGAAGTTGTGTGAAGTTGAGGACTCGTCTCCCAGCAGAATTGCTCCTTCAGGACATTTATGGACAATTACAAAGGTCAGTTAGAATATTAATAACAAGAACATGGTCAGGTCTTGAAGCAGGGTGGAGAGACCACCCAGTGGCTGCGTTTAAAACGTACCCATAAGTTATTGAACAATTATATCCATGGGAGAATACATATTAATGAGGCCACTCAACCTGGATAAATAAATAAAGAGGGGAAACCAGAGTGGAAGCTTGAACTCAGTTGTGTTGCTATAGTAACATTCTGCTCTGCAACCAGCTGTTTTAATGTTAAAGATTTTTTTTCAAACCTTTGAAATAACAGAGCTATAAAGAGTGTAAAACTATGTATGCATTTTAAAAACTGACAATTTCCTGTTAAATAGTACGCAATTGCCATCTAGTGCTTATCATGTTGTTTTGATTTCATAGGACATCCCAGTCACGAGGTTGGTCTCAGTCGAAAAGTCACCTTCCCTTTCTCTCTGCACAGTAGGTCCGAGTGCACAGCGCCACACCTTCTGCATGCTGTGGCTTCATAAGCATCAGAACCCAACAAGAAGCATCGTGGAATGCAGTTTATCTGTAATTAAGTGTTTGCACCCCGGTAATCATCTGAGAACATAATTGAGAGAAAAAGGCTTAAGAGGTGGTATAATATGCTGTGGTGTTTGTATGCAGAAGGAGAAAAGATAGGATGGTACAAAATATAAATTCTTAAGTAAAGATTTATATTTTAAATAATAATAATGTATGTCAGAATAATGCCAAAAACAAAAAAAACTATACAGACAAATAAGGATTGATATTTGTGTTCAAACTGAAGCTGTATTTATCCATCTATCTTCTGATCTCTTGTTCTGGTCAAGGTCATGGGGGGCCTGGAGCCTGTTTGCACTGTGGGCATAACTAACTGTATGTTTTTGGACCATGAGAGGAAACCCACACCATGGGGAAAGCATTCAAACTCCAGCCACACTGACCAAAGGTGGGCTGAAAACACACAACCTTGGAAGTTTTAGGTTAGCTATGCTAACCATTGAGCTGTCCTGCTACTCCAGCTGTATTTACAACTTTTCCAGTACAAAAATCCATGACAAGATCATGTTATTAATGACTGCACTCCACACAGACCTGGTCTTGAACTTGACCGATATCTGAATTAGTTTAAACCAGATTGCATCATATCTTTGGCATGTTTGGTGCATTATAACTCCATCTGTAGCATTATGGGCCCACAACGTCATTAGTCAAATTGCAGCATTTTCAACAGCACTAACCTCCAATGAATTATACCTTTTCTAATTGTTTAAATATTTTAGTCTGTGTGGGAGGCAAAACTATCTGTAAAAATATGGCTTAAACCATTTGATAGAGAACTGTTCAGTTAAATGCAGGTGTTGTAAAATCATTGTGTGCTGTGTTTAATGATTTCTGTTTAAATGATGAACCTTTTATTAGGAACTGAGTTTCCCGACATATGTTATGAATAAAAAATACTACCAGGAAAAGTTTGTACATGAGTGTCTGATTTTCAGTAAAGCTGTATTTCATAATGCACATGAAAACCTTGGGAGCAAAAGCAGACATTAAGCATTACTTTAATTGCCGTAATTGGACTTAGTCTATTCGGTGAAAAGAGAGAAGTATTTAAAGGGTTAAAACAAAATATAACAGCTCTTGTTGACAAGATGACTATTTGCTCAACAGAATGTTCTACGCTACATCAAGAGGCACAAGGAAAAGGTGAGAAACGGTGGTGAACGATTTGGAGTGTGCTTCTGCTGACGTGTTTCAGTTTTCCACAATGAATTCTCATCACAAAGAGGGCAGGAAGCAAAGGGTCTCGCTCAGCCTGCCCATGTACAGGACTGAGACAAGACATAAAACAGAACTGAATGGGCTCTGCTGTCATTTTATCTCTGCCTGTTTAAGTTTATTGTCGTCTATGACAATGACAATTCGCTCTGTTTTATACAAAACATTAACACTGAAAGCACTGCTTCCTCTTTAACACTTTCAGATGGTACATCTTGTCCATCAACAGCAGCTTATCCAGTGCAGGATCAAGGTGATCCTGGAGCTTATTCCAGGAAATAGTGGCCACAGAATACTCAAGATGGGGTGCTGGTCCATTGCAGGGTGGATACTCACACAAACTCAGTCACAGTATCAGTAGTTTAGAGTCACCAAGTTACCAAAACAGTGTTCTCAGATTGTGCAAGGAGCATCCAGAGGAGAAACTGCACACACCGAGCCTGGTGTGGAATTTCAACACATCGCACTGGAGTTATTAAAATAAAATATTTATTAATTTAAGAAGGAACCATTCTTATCTGCTTTACAGTTGGATTTCTATTGAAGTAAGTACCTCCTTCAAGGGTACAATAACAGTGGCCTGTCAAAAACATGCCAACCACAAGCTCTATTAGCTTGCTGGTGTGCGAACAGCTGCAATAATGGATAGAGAGGGAGAGAGACTCTCGCAGAAATCTGAAGGACCACCTCCTGGGCCTCTCCTGGCAGCCTCCCTCGAATGCGGATCACCGACAGGCAGCTGTTCTATAATCATGTGGGTTCAGTAAAGTCCGCAGGGCCCAGCTTCGCAGCCAGCCTCCCACTGGCCTGTCAGTCAAACATTACCATGCTCATGTGCCAAGGAATGCTGTCATCCACATTCGCGACCCTCTGCTTTTCTGTGGGTTTCACATCCTGCCGTGGATTTTCCTGCCCTCAACCCATTAACAATGATGGGCATAACTACTGATTTAGTAACCGAGACATCCCCAATCACCCTGCCTCTATAAACCCCAAACCGCCTCCCCCTCCCATACAGCCAGCGAGCACTCTGGACATAGACAGATGGAAGTGTATTCCTGTGTCTTTGTGTACAACTGCTGCTAGATTCCAGACCAATCTGGTGGGAAAAACACGTGCATTAACCAAGCTGAGAGGAATACCCCGTCCCCCAACTGGTGTGCCGGTTTGCGATTAACGTTAGCAGCTCATAGCTGACTCTGATTGGCTAAATTTAAAGCAGCTGAATGACTGGCATCTGGCTTTCTTTTTTTTAAGATGTTTTGGCCAATGCAGTAGGCGGTGTGCTGAGTAACAACAGCAAATACCAAGAAAGTGAGCTCATAATATCAGGAGGAATTCCTCCCTCTGCAGTTCTGAGCCTGCCTGGCTGTTGTTTTACCAAGGGCTCCTTGATGGCATTTTCAAACCAACAGTTCATATTCTCGTATCTTAAACGTGTTCTGATGTCCGAAGATGGTCATTGGAGTTCCGTCACCGCGAATTGTCACAATTCTGTCACGCTTTAACGCTGGCTGAAAGACACCCTCCGGCAATCAAAAAGAGTGTACTGTTGACCTGCCGTTTTGCATCGTTCCACAAAACTTGCAAGCCAAATGGACCATAAACAATCCCCTCCCGGAGTATGTCTCATTGGATGATTCAGTCTCAGATATCAGGTGTCAGTATAATACCTGTGTGAGGGAACCTGAAGAAGAACCCAGCTGTTAATTTCCACAAAGCAGGACATTGTAAAATCAATGTGAAGAGGTGGCAATCTACCAGGCACAGACTAGCCCTAACAGCTAGTCTGCTTGGAACTAATGTGCTAATTATGGAAAAGTAATGTGTACCTGCTTCTCAGGTACAACAACTGTCTCAATTCTGGTGGATATAGACCTTCTTAGTGGCTGTGCATTTTTTGATTGCAACTTAAACCAATTTAAACCAAGTATTTTTTTTTTAGCTAATTCTACTACCCTGCGCAGTTATTGTTCCAACCCCAAATCAGAAAAAGTTGGGACGGTATGGAAAACGCAAATTAAAAAAAAAGGCATTCTTAAATTTACTTTGACTTTTATTTCATTGCAGACAGTATGAACCCAAGATATTTCATGTTTTGTCTGATCAACTTCATTTTATTTGTTAATATACATCCAATCCTGCATTTCAGGCCTGCAACACATTCTAATAAAATGAAGGGACGGGGCAATTTAGGGTTAGCAATGAGGTAAAAAAAAAATAATAATGATGTATTTTCAACCAGGTGATGTGAACAGGTGATTGTAATCATGATTTGGTACAAAAGCAGTATCCACGAAAGGCTGAGTCTTTGAGGAGCAAAGATGGGCAGAGGATCTCCACTTTGTGAACAAATGTGTGTGGAACTTATTGAAATGTTTAAAAACAATGTTCCCCAAAGAAAGACTGGAAGGAATTTGCATATTTCTCCCTCTACAGTGCATAATATCATTAAGGAATCTGGTGGAATTTCAGTGCATAAAGGGCACAAGCCTAAGCTGAACACCCGTGATCTCCGATCCCTCAGACAGCACTGCATCAAGAACCGTCATTCATCAATAGCTGATATAAACACATGGACAAGGAATTACTTTGGCAAGCCTTTATCAAGCACTACAATACAGAGTTACATTCACAAATGCCACTTAAAACTTTACTGTGCAAAAGCGAAGCCTTATGTTAACCATGTCCAGAAGCAGCGTCGACTTCTCTGGGCTTGGAGGCATCTGGGATGGTCCATCACACAGTGGAAAGGTGTATTGTGGTCAGATGAATCAGTATTCCAGATCTTCTTTGAAAGAGATGGACGGCGTGTGCTCCGGACCAAAGACGAAAAGGACCATCCAGACTCTTCAGCATCAACTTCAAAAGCCAGGGTCTGTCATGGTATGGGGTGGTGTCAGTGCCATTTGCAAAGGTAATTTATAGTTCTATGATGGTCATTAATGCAGAAAAGTACATTGAGATTTTAGAGCAACATATGCTGCCTTCAAGACGACATCTTTTCCAGGGACGTCCATGCATTTTTCAACAAGACAATGCAAAACCACATTCTGCACACATTACAAAGGCATGGCTAAGGAAGAAGAGGGTACGAGTACTGGACTGGCCTGCCGAAAAATGCGATGACAACCTCGTACTGTTGCACACCTAAAGATGTGTTTGCAGGAAGAATGGGACATGCTATTTGCATTTTCCATACCATCCCAACTTTTTCTGACTTGGGGTTGTAGATTTGGTATCCAGTTAGCATTTGAAGAGGTAACACAGAAAGTAGCCTGTAATTTTGGCATAGCTTTCTATAGCAACATATTCATTTTAATCATACTTGGAAATGTAGAAAGAAGAGTTGCCATTGTGGCAGAGTGAATAGGACCTGAACCTCAAACCTCCATGGTTGTGAGTTTGAGTTGTGTACCACATCCATTGAATTTGCAAATTCTCACTGTATTTGTGTGTGTTTCCACTCAGATCAACAACATGTGGTTTAAGCATATTGGTGTCACTAAACTGCTTTTAACATAAGACTAGGGCTGCAAGCATGTGTCCTGTGATGGGCTGGCTTTCTGTCCAGGGTGTCTGGTGATTCCAGCTATAAGCTCTAGGCTCACTGGTTTACTGCAGCCCAGTATTGAAAAACGGGTGAATGGAAAACCAATGAACAATGAGCACCACAACAGACAAAAAAATCACATTTTCATTCCCAAATGTGTGTTGTTGAAAATGAGGGGGAAGTAGCCTAGGGTGGTATGAAGTTTCATAAATTAATTTGGGCTCTTTTTTGAGTGAATGATTCAGAGTTGTGTTTTAAAGCATACAAGAGGAACCACAGAGTTTTTATGCTTCTTGTAATTCAAGACAATTATAATGGGTGGAACTGAAGGTGTCTATGCACTCATGGCTGTAACTTTTCAGCTCAGGAATCACTCTTTAAGTAATCATTCAAAGATGGCCCATTTACACCCTCCTACAGCTGCTTTTTGTGTTTTGTGAAAGTGTTTCTAACAAGTGTTTTTAACATTAATTAACATCCATTTATGTGCTTTCTGTTAGCTTATGGTAACATTAATTTATTTATGTTGCTCCTGCGAAATTTTACTGAATGCAGCCATTCAGGGTTATTGTTTTAATGCGTTATGGTTTCCATCCATCCATCCATCCATCCATCCATCCATCCATCCATCCATCTTGTCAACCTTGGGTGTTGAGAAATACTTGTTTTAATAATTGCAGTAAGATTAAACTGGTCTCCAAAAAAGTGAAATAAGGAAGATTTATATTAGATTGAAACTCATTAAGGTACTTTGTGTAACCTTTTTGCAACATTGCGACTCAAAGAATGTTGCCAAATATTGGAAAAATATTTTATTATGAAGAATTAATTTTTTAAATTTCAAAGTAAATCTCCGTGTTCCTATAAAACAAGTTGCTGCTTGTTAACGAACCATGAAAATGTCAAGCCTGAGCAGGAATTAATTAACCTGCCTCCAGACTGTCGATAACTAGAGAATGACTAGAGACACCCTCCACCCCTGGAAAATGAGAGACCATCTTTCCCGGTTATTGATGATTCCAACAGGTACAGTCAGAATGGCATTATTAGGTGGGACCCCACGATTTGTACTTTCTTGGCACATGTGTTTTTTTGATGCACATTTGCACTCAACATGGTCCTGCGCTCTGTAAAATATCAGCAACGATGCTTTGTCTCTCCTCTGCATTTGCGCATCTCTCAACCCCCCTCTTCACATGTTGGACATGTGTTTTGGCCCCATGTTCGAGTGGACTGTTTGGTTTCCGCAGGTTGTGCCCACAGGCTGTGATGCACTGGAGCAATACAGCTCTGGCTGCTTTCCCCATAGGAGCATTTTTGTGTTAGGCCTTTTTCCTCCTTGCAAGAGAAACTGGCTCTCTTTTCAGTAAATTACCTTTGTTTTTGTAATTATTCTTACTAAAAATTATAGCTAGAAAAATACACATTGTTAAATTAAGAGCCTCAAACCCAGAACATCAGCAGCAGAAAAAAAATCAGTCACATGAGAAAAATTAATTTTTTAGACTGATGCATCCAATGAAGGCACTTGGCTTATTACATTACTCTCATTTCAAGATGTTCTAAGATACCTGGAGAGGTCTCCAAGACTCTGCAGAGATCATTTGTTTAGGCCCAACTTCTGTACCATTTCAGATATTAATTTCCTAGACAACCATGAGCCGAAGCAGTAAATCCACGGCAAAATGTCAGCGTCTATACGATCTCACAGCGTCACCATGCGAACAGTCATTGAAGTCATTTGTCCTTCTGCTTTATAATTGTTGGCCAGGCTGTCCGACACGGCTTGATAGATGCAGCAGACCATCTTGGAAATGGGTTAGGAAATGGGTTATCCCAGCTCTCTTTACAATCACGGCCGCGTGCGTGAGAGCAGCCTGGCACTTCTTAAGATATGATAGGTTATGAAATAGCAACAGGTCATACTCGCGGTACATTATGGTGTGCATTTCAGCTTAAGATTTAATGAAATAATTTGGCTATTAACACTAAACGGATAAATTACACTTACAAAGTATATAGATAATTCTCATATCCTACAAAGCAGTGCAGAAGTCTCACATCTCCAGGGTTTTGGGTTTGATTCCAGCCCTCAAGCTCTATGAGTGTGTTTCCCATTCTCTTTCTATCTGTATAGATTTCCTCCCTCAGTCCAAACCGAGTGATTTGGGTGAACCGGTATATTGATACTGCCCATTCTGACTGTGTGTGTCATATTCTTATACTAGAAAGTATATCCAACTCAAAATATGACTCATGTAATGAAGGCCTGATTAGAAATTGCTTGGCTGTGTAGCCTATGGGACACGTTCTTTAATAAAACACCGAATGCTTTTGGATGCAGTCCTTCCTGGTCAGGGATCTACACATGACTAACAAGTAGAGCATCCTGTGTCTCGCCTTTAACACATTATACTTTGCAGGGCTGTAGACGAAGTCAAATGCACCAGCTTGATAGACCTCTCTTAAATAAGCCTGAAGTTCACAAAAGCTGGCTTGAGAAGGGGGTAAGAAGGACACAGTAATATCAGTAATTTACATTAGCCGTCAGAAACAAATGCTGTCCTGGTCCTTGTCTCAACACGCAGTGCGACCTTCGCTCAATTTGGTTTATAAATTCAACTCCTACTGTATATCATCCCTATCTGCTAAACAGTAAAAATGTAGACCTGGTCTCCTTCACTCACATCTCCTTATGCATTTTATGTCTAGAGGAATGAGATGGTTTGAACATACTTTTATCACTCATTTTCCAGGGTACCAGTTAAAATGTGTCTTTGAGGACAAAGTGGCATTTTTTCACACTCCAACGGTATCATGTGGAAATGATTTCTGCTCAGGCATTCACTCTTTTGTCTATACACGAGAGAGAGAGGGAGGCCATTTGTAAATTCAGTATTTAAAAGGGAAGGACAAGCTGAAACAAAAGGCTTGACAAAAGCTAGACAAGGCAATGTTTCAGTGCTTCTCTGATTTGAAACAGTATCCTTTTGTATCACTTTAAATATCACTTCATCACCAGATTAAAACAAAGGGTGGGATAGACAGAGTCGTGGCCAAGATTAATTCTGTACTGGGTAAAGAGCACTGAGCCACTTCCACACAGTTCTGAAACTCAACTGAAACACAGTGGAAAAACAAACCCGGGACGGAGTCAACAGATAGTTTTGTAACGTAGAATTGGATTGTCTGGATGCTGCCTCTCTGGTGCCTGAATGCTATGTTTGCACAGAAATATCTGGCAAGAAGGGTAAGTCAGATAGTAGAAGCAGAACACAGCACCTCTCGGTGGTCAAAGAAAATTGACACAGTCCAGTAAATCAGGGCTGCTTTGTTCCCCCTTTGAAGAGAGGCATAGTTTCTTTAAAAAGCTGGCTAGACGTGTTGAGTTTAGTCTCGTTTGCCTTGAACAAAAAAAAAAAAATTGGAGAAAGTTGGTCTCTGGCCAGAGCTCCAGCATGAGGCCCGTTGTTCCGGCCTCAACCTGCCTTGATGCAGACAGCACATCTTTAGCCAAAGTCTACCTTTAGTCCAATTGGCTTGGCCGCTAAGGCCTCCCACGCCACCCAGACATGGAAGAATTCTCTGACTCATCACTGGTTCTCTTAGGACATTGGCTTTCTCTGAAGGAGATGATGGGAGAGAGGGAGAGGGAGAAAGGGAGAAATGGAGAGACGGAGAAGGAGCTAGAGACAGAGATGGACCGAGAGAAGAAAAGAGATTGGCATAGAGTGAGAGGGAGAAAGAGAGAGCGGGAGGGAGAGAGATAAACATGTACAGTGTAGAAGGTAGTTAGAAAGACTGAGACTGAGAAAGAGAGATTGGCCAGATGACAAGAGGACAAGGGAGTGACAGAGAAACAGACTGACTTAAAGACAGAAAGACAAAAAAGAGAGACACAGAGTGAAAAAGGGAGGCAGGGAGGGAGGACGTTGGCTTGCTGTTAGTTTTGCCAGAGTCTGTGTGTGTGTGTTTGTGTATGCATGTGTGTGCACAGCTGTGTTTGGGAACGGTCACAGCCAGCACGACTCATTGCAAGACCTCGAAAAAATAAAAACCAAATCACCTCATTGCGTCTGTAACCAGCTGGGGGGAAATTTGGACTTGCCTGGCACAGGAAAACTGTACTGCCTTCACGTGGAAAGGGCCTAGGCATCTGAAAGTGACAACCACGTTGAGCAGGGAGTCCCAATACTTGAAGAAGCTACAGTAAGGGATGCAGATGAATGCTGGGCAGAAAGATGGTGACTCGGCTATTACAGGACCACACGTGTCCGTTCATGCAGCACCCTGTTTAAGAGCAATGATTGCATTGCCTTCCCCCCAGAATACACCTAATGAGAACATATGAACTGCTGAAAGCTCGCTGGATAGCTATTTGTTGTTGTGTTAAGCAGTAGATATTCCCAGCTTTCCTGCACGGACTTGCTCTTCTTTATGTAGGGATCAACCTCTGCTCATTCCCAGAACTGCCACTATTTTCGAAAGCTTGGCTGTTTATTTAAAAATGCAGGACTGCACTCCCGCATACCCGTCTCGCTCTCTCTTTCACTCGCTCTCTCTCTTTCTCACTCACTCACACACACACACACACACACACACACACACACTCTCCCATCCCACCACCCACATCTCCATTCACTTTCAAAGTCCTCCTTCTGCACCTGTGAATCCTTTCAGGCGACATGGCCAAACCAACGGAGCACCATGAGCACTGTTTTGCGGAGGGAACTGTCAACCATTGTAGGTGGCCAGCCAATCAAAATGGAAGAAGAACACCTCCAAGGGCCAGGGGGGTGCAGTAGATCAGACAGAGCCTGTGGATTGCTACAAAACACCCCTTCTGTTTTATTTTCTCAGCTACCCATCAGCTATCTGAGAATTCACTTTTGAAAACGATTTACGTTTTCGCTCAGTTTGAGAAACAGGCCATTCATCCGGAGTAACATTCAGAGGCCTCTTTCCTCTTTTTTAAAAGTATGTCCTTTTCATGATTAAACCCAAAGGGATTACATTAAACAGGCAGCCTGCTTATTCATGCCTTGCTCAGGATTGCAAATGAGGCAGCTAATTGCAAACTGGGTCATTAAAGGAGAGTTTTGCCAGGTTTTTAAGTAATACTTTTGGTAGGGGAATGATTGCTTTGCTTCACTGCCATTTTAAAATAAAAAGCTTCTGTGAAATTTGTGTGTTGAAATTACCATACATGCTGCCAGAGACTTTCACACAAATGAGAATTAAGCTCAAAACTTGTATGATCATAACACAGGAAGGCCTTTGCTGTGAGAAGCCGGACTGGGTTTCTTGACCCAATTTGCTTTGGTGAAATTTTAAGCTACTTCATATCTGGCTGTGTGAGTCCTTTGGAGAAGGCCTCCATTATTCTACGGAAACTAAACAATGTAAAATGGATAGTTAGGGTTAGTGCATTTCTGATAGATGGTGACATGCTATTTAGTGGCCCTTTCCCTGAGTAGAAGCATCGGAAACAGAGCTCACTTTTTAACGACTTTACTGTGTGCCCCAGCACTCATCAGTGCCCCCTGGAGGCATGAGTGAAAGTCTTGCACAGCAAACGTGGAAACTGATTCACATTCAGCGGTCCTAGGGGAGCCAGAAAGGGGCCAGAAGCGATATTCTTAACTCCTTACCAGACCAGCCGGTTCCTGCAGTAAGCAAAGGTTTCATTTAGCTCAGAGTCAGGTAAGCTAGGGGAATCTCACAGTTTTGCATAATAACATCCCTGCATCTTTCATAAGCACTTATCCATTACAGGGCCACAGTAAGCCTGGAGCCTGTTCCAGGATGCACAGGGTACCCCAGATGGCATGTCAGTCCAGCACAGGGTTTCACAGTCACAGGCATGCAGACACATACATGGGACAATTTTCAGATAATAATTCAGTCCACCACATACCAAACAGAAAACCCTGGAGGACAGCTAAGACACCATTTCCCCCACTATAACACTTTGTCCTTTTTCTGTTTTATGATACCTCCATTCACGAGATGTGTCTGCTCAAAGTGACTTTGATCTTTCACGGTCCTGCATTTTTTGCTCTTTTATCTGGAGAGATCCTCCACAGAAAGGACCTAGCAGAAGAGTCCAACATCAGGACGCTTCCTTGGGAACTGTGTCTGTAACTTCACTCGACAGCAGGAAGCCACTTTCCCCATATAGCCCTGCTACTGTTTTATTTGGCAGCAGCCAGTCCAATGGCAGTTAAATCCTTTTTTCCCAGCATCCCTACACTGACTCTCCAAGCTGTTAAGTAATTGTTCAGACTTTGACTCAGGTACACAAGGGTTTCATAAAGGTACCTTGGAGTAATTAACAGCTATATAGTGCTAAGTCTTAACAGGAGAAACACCATTCTGTCAGTTATTGGTCTGTTTGGCTTCTATATTATAGACAACTAACACACTCTTGCAAATATATAAACAAGCACATTAACAATATATGACAAAAACTATGCATATTAGCAAAAATCTTAATATGAAAACATAAAAAACCCACAAAGGCTTTACACTGACAACAACTGTACAATAACATCTTTTGAAAGACAAACACCTGCATTTATTTAATGATTATTCATTACTGCAGTCAGATTAAACAATTAAACACAGTGAAACAACAGAAAATGATCCACTTAATAATATTTTAAAGGCACTGCAAGAGTGACATAAGGAAAATTTAAAAATTAGGAACATGAAGAATGATGAGCATTAAAGTCCAGTAACATGTTTTCCTTCTGAGGGGCGTGTGGGCTCATTGGGTAGTACTGTTTTTTCTCACCTCCTAGGTTGGGTGTACAAGTCCTCTGTGGGCGTGTGTGGGCGTGCGTGTGTGTGTGTGTGTGTGTGGGTGTGGGTGGGTGGGTGTGTGTGTACCATTTTTATATTATGCTGTGGGGATAAAGTGTTTCCAGGATGTAATAAAAACGTGACATTTTTACCTTGTGGGGACATTTGTCGTGTCACTACAAGGGGAAACTCAATTTTATAAAAATCTGTGAAAGCAATAAAAAAAACTGTAAGAGCCAAAAGTCTTGTATTTTGTTGTTAATTATGGTTAAGGGCTGGGTAAGAGTTAGGGTTGTCATACCTAGGATTAGGCTTTTGGAAATGAATGGAAGGACCCCACAGGGTTCAAAATATAAACGTGTGAGTGTGTGTTGAGTCTGCATGATCTCCCCATATTATTCAGATTTCTTCCGGCAGTAAAGGCTATTTATTCATTCATTTAAGCTATTTGGTCACTCTAAATTGCCCCCTAGTCAGCATGTAGCCCATGATGGACTGACATCCCATCCAAGGTGCCCCTCTTTGTGCTCTAGGGTTCCAGGATTAGTGTTTGGAATATCAGTGGATTCCTGTGCAAAGTTAAAACAAAAAAGGGTGTTTTTCTCACGCACAAACATAGAGACACACATGGTGAATGTCATGGGTCTGGATTGCAGATGTTTTTCACATGTCTGCATGCCCTAGCTTACATTCCTCACATATACACATATCAGTTACATGGTATGGAGCTAAGGACCACATCTCGTTTTCACTAGTAACGTTTCATTGTGAAAAACAATGCTGGATCTCAAAGCACTTTCTCTTGTTTGTCTTAATGCTTCCATATGACATGTTTCTTAATGTGCAAAGCCTGTTTCAACATGCACAGAGACCTTGAGGAGAAGCCTCTTTAATTCATTGCAGAGTTGCAATAATATGTACTAAACAACACATAGCACAGAAATTCCTGATTATGCACCTATGGACTATAACATAATTTCTAATATGAACAACAAAGGCGGAGTATTTCCATGTACAGTATATTTCTTTACAAGAATTTCCCCAATGATCAAAAAAGTTTTCTCATCTCATTTATATCAGGTACACGACTCATTTTAAAAGCCTTTTTAGATGTTTATCTGGCTTTATATGTAAAAGAAGGTTCAACATGAAAAAAAGATTAACAATATGGAAAGACCTGGCATCCCTTCCAGGGTGTCCCCTTCCTTGTGCCTTTTGCTTCCTGGGATATGCTCCAGGCTCACTGCAATTGTGGAAGAGAGCAGTTTTGGAAGACGGATGGATAGGATATTGAAACAGCAAAATAAATAATATTAAAATAACCACTGTCAGCAAGCATGATGGCAGATGTTTTCATTGTTAACCCTGCTAGACAGCTAAAGCGACACACGGAATTCCTCCAAATGAGTGTTTTAAATGGGCAGTTAGCGTCTCCCGTACCACCCCAAGGCAAAGATTTTGAGTGCAGTAGCGTAGGCAGCCACTGGGCATCGGAGACATTTCCCATTCGCTGGGCACAGAAAGTATTGGCCATCGGGCCTCACCGAGCATATACGCTGTCACAGCATAAGAAGTGGCCCTCTCTCACTGACCCCAGAGACGGACTGCCAATGAAAGTTACCTTGGTGAGCCTTGAGACGAGCTCCGGCCCGCCCAGCAGTCTCTACCCTGTCGAGGGGGCGTGAGGGGGCCCAGGGAGGGTTAGGGTTATAGTTAAACTTGAGATGTCTGTGAAAATGTGGTGGTACAGGTGCTGTGGGGGGTTAAAGAGGCATAAAGAGTCCTGACTTATCGCTATATCTCTCCACCATTATCCTATGTTCAGTTTCAACTTTGCTTTAGTGGTGTTATTAACCCCCAACCTCATTTCTACACATCACTAATGAAAGAAAGGAACGGGTTCTGATTAGTTTTTGGGCACAGTGGCATATCTATTTCAGCCTGTTGGATTTTTGTAAATGCATAAACTAAGAAATTAGCTTTGCTGCTATTTTATATAAGATTCCTTCTCATTTTTGTTTTCCTACCCAGACATGTGAAATAGACCTGAGAAAGGCATCAGATTCTACCAAATGAAATGTCCGAGGTGGTTGGCCACTGCGACCTGCATCACGTACGGCCTACTGCCTCTTTACGGCGGCGAACTGGCACCACCGTGTGTGTGTGTGTGTGTCTAGAAGTACGAGAAGAAGGTCAACCAAAATGGAGTGGATGGGAAAGTGTGGCCCATATCAAATTCATCGCACCCTCTGTGGTCTGTGTGCGGCTGTATGCAGGAATGTTTTTTGGGGTGTGTGCGTGCAAACATGGGTGTGAGCTCAGGTTAGGGTGGGTGGGGAAGGAGGGTGGTAATCAGACCTGCTTGTTAAAGGAGGACATCACTCAGCAGAATCAGCTTCCCTTTATGTTGCAAAGAAATGCGCCCCCGTCCTCTCCGCTGGCCGGTCGCACGCCGCTTCTCGCCCACGGCTCCTACGCCGCTAACTGCACACTGCTCTTCCTTTGCGTCCGCACACC
>JAACJT020000776.1:0-17847 GCA_009936485.2 Gymnarchus niloticus | reverse complement strand
TGGGCACTTTGTCTTTATTTACTCAAGTCTTTGCAGGGGACTGAAACATTATGTAGGTATTAAAATAGTTCTCCGTGGATAATATATTTAATAGGCTACCACTGGGCTGCGGAATTTTTCGAGAACAAATACTATTGTTTATACGGTAATTAGTAAATTTCACTATGCAAAATTTCAATATACTGCCACAGTATTGTTTTGTGTTTTTTATCACTCATGTTTAGAGATATTATTACCTGGTACAGGATTACAATGACACAGTGGCCCACAGGGGCAAGACTTAAACCACCATGGAAAACATTTTCATTTCTAATGTGACCTTAATATCTACAAAGCTGGGTCTCACCAACAAGTGGAAGTCATAATTTGATAAGTCCACAGCAAAAAACAAACTCAAGAATTTTTCTCCCTTCTGGTTTTATATGGATATTTTGAATTTACTGTGTTGGCCATTGAATCATGGCTAGGTTTGATAGAGGTACAGATTTTTTTCCGAATTCTGAGATGGTGATTTTTTCTGTTTTTAGAGGTGACAAACTCTTAAAAAATGTGCACTTTAATTTACAGCCACTCAGTAGTTAAAGCAGGTATACTTAAAACACAAGTTGAGTCATCTGTCATTTTAATCGGTTAGCAGACACACCAACAAAATGAGTTTGTGATAACACATTTTAATGTTAAGCTTCTGAAGTGACCAATAAACATATTAATACCTGAAAGTCATTAAAACAGAGTACTACTCAAGAAGGAGGTGTGCCATTGAAGTTCAATAATGGAGGAGTCATCTTTTATGATATTATGAGTATATAAGCTTGTGGATGAAACTATTGGCATCTTATGGAGGTAATTTCCCCAACCTACAAGCTTTAAGCTGTTAATTCTGATAAGAGTCACAGATGGACCATGAGCCTTTCACAGACAGCTTAAGGCAGATGATCAGGTACTCCTTGGATGTCAAGCACATACATACACTATCATATTATATAGGCAATTCAGACATGCCAGTTAGCCTGAAAGCAAGTCTTTGGACTGTGAGAGGAAAAGAGAGTAGCTGTACAAAGCCCACACAATACAGGGGGAGCACATCAACTTTCCACACAGAGCAGAGGTGAGATTCAAACCCCCCAACCCAGACATTTGAGGCAGCAACGCCACCATACTGGTCCTCATTACCCCATCCTCACTTAGATTTTTTCTCTACCATACCAACATAGTCGTGCAATTTCCCTAATTAGTAGATAATATGCATGCATTATAATCGATACTCTCTGGAGATTAAATCTTTTAATGGTTTATTCCATTTTAACGATCACAATTCAATCATCCAACATAACAAGGCGGAAAACATTAAAATGTAATTAAAATATCAATTAAGGCAGGCAGGTCTGTTTTTTTTTTATTTCCCATAGAGACATGGCACAGTTAGCCAGGGACAAATAATGAACTACACAGACTCCAAGACACATCTGATAGTGACCCAAGCGACAATCCCGAGCACAGCAAAAAATTGCATTTATTGTTATGTTTGAGCCTCAGCTGGCAGAGTAATTGTTTCAAAACCGGTGTTTCACAATTAGAAGGGTGCATTCTAATGGGGCAAATGATCAGGGCTACACTATCCTGTATTTATCTGTTCTTTTATTTAGAGGGCAGCGACTGTAAAACATCAGCAATGGGGCAATGTTACAGGTTTGTGTTTCGAAGTCTCTTTTCTTCCTGAATAATTTTAAATTACCCCCCCCTGCCCCCACCAAACGATGGGGCATATCTGAATGCTGATTACCAAGCGATCGCCCACTTCTACTCTCCACCAGGCTTTGCACCATACATTGTCGAGAGAAACAGTGATACAGAAAATCATACGAAGTGGATTGGGAATGGATTTAAGAGTCGTCTGTAGTCCAGAGAACCACGGAGAAAGACTTTGCCCTGCCACCCTGAGTAAACGGACATCTTTGTGCAGGATCTCCAGCACCTGCCTCTTCATTGTGTGAAATGCTTCAGGGGGACAAAGAAACGTGTAGGGGGCCCCGCACGTATGGATCCGTGTGCCTCAAGACATGACTCCAAGCTTTTCTTTCTTAGTTTCCGTAAAATATTTCAGAATACTTAGACTCATACAGTTTCCGTGGACTTGGAGAAAAAAATAAAAAAAGTTAAATCATGATAGTAAGGATTTATATGTATACATGACTTCCTTTTTTAAAAGGATCTAATTATTTGTACTAGATGAATCCTTTAGCATTTTAGTGTTGCACTTCATTTGAAATAAAAGATACTTTTATGTAAAGGAGATTATTAATTTTCAGTGTTAATATTTTATTTAATATAATCATATTTCAATAGCATGATTCCTTTGAAGAACTGTAATCAGACAAAGGAATTTAAGCTCAAAGATAATATTTTTCTCCACTGTTTCTCAGTGGGAATCTACTGCCATATAACAGCAAAGGATTTACCGCGGAGAAGAGACATAATGTTCCAGTTTCTGGGGATAACTTTGCTACTTGATTCTTTTTTAGCCCGCCCACTCAGATGGTGTCATGGATTTTTCCCCCTGCCATCGGGCTTTGAGGATATTTGAGGACTTGGTTCAGCCATCTGTTTTTGTGGCTTCAGCTAAAGCACATTCTTGCCTGTGAAGCGAGATCACCTTGGGGACGCTCGCAGGTCACATATATCTGTTTGAATGGGCAGCTGTCACTGTGCCACATGTCCATCGCTCTCCAGGTGGAAGATCATACTGTTGCCCCTTCAGTTATCGTTAATGTCCAGCCTTCTTCACTGGAATGGAGTCCCTGCTTTAATCAACATTAAAGTGCTGCAAACTCTGCACTTGTCCAATGAAACGAGAGGGCACACTTCTTCAGGTGCCAAAATCTCGTCTCTCCCAAAGAATGGTCAGATTTAAAATACTTATGTAAATCTCAGTGATAATACTGAATTAACCAATCGACCCGTTCATCTCTCGTGAACAGGGTTGTGGCAAGCCTGGAACGTATCCCAGAAAGCACTGGGCACAAGGCAGGGGACATCCTGGATTGGATGATTAGCTAACATGATAGGTAAAAAAAAAAAAAAACCAAAACATTTCCAACATTGTTATGTTTAGGTGCTGCAATCGGTTAAAAGCAGGAGCAGGATGATAATACTTCAGAATGCACTATTTTGGAAATGGCAAAAAGAAAAAAAAAAGCTACCTAATATCGAGATATCATGAAGCCACTCACCATAGTACCAAAACCATTTTGAAACATTAGTCTTTCCTAAATTGCCCCAGACAGCTTTGGTTTCCTGTTTTCCATCAGCAATGTCTGACATGTAGTCCTTTATACTGTACAGCCAGTTACCAGAATCAGTAACTAAATGTCCTATTCTAATTTGAATATAATGAGCTTGGATCCCAAGACACTAGGTGGCTGTTACTCTTCTAATTACTACTATAGTACTGATGAGACTCAGTTAAGCATGCAGACTGTATAATCTCTGTTTTACATCAATTATTGACTGTATTGTTATGTTAATTCTGCATGGTTGTGGGGTTGTCCAGATTATGCATTTGTCAACACAATGCCTGCTTTATATTTCAGTTTTATAAAGAGGTGATCATCATTCAATCCTGTGATATCCATTCATTTCCACTGAAGTTTTTTTATTGCCTTCCAACAGAGATTTATTCTTAATACTTGAGCAAATACCCTTCCACATCCAGACTTTCTTTGCATATGATACATTCGGTGAGCTGCTTATACGGTTACTTTTGCTGTCCAAACCATCTTAAGTGTCTTTTTTTGTCATGCATGCTGAGAAAGTGATTTGGTCAGTGTTTTCTGTGAATATGTTCGGCGATGATAGAAATGCCACTTTTCTGATCTGCGTGAATCTCATTACGCTGTGGTTGAGATTGCCTGTCATGTTTGCAGCAAGCTGGAAAGCACGCAGTACCATGCTGTTTTCCAGCAAGAACAATTTTTGCTGGTGTCTCCTAGTTATTCAACTTTAAGCTTTTAAATTTAAAAGAGAAACGGGGTTTATAATGTGGATGCCTGCTGTTATGCAAAGATGGGGTGCCTGTAATATGGCTAGTTCATAGGTCACTATGTTAGGCCCTGTGCCTTTAAGATCCATGAACAGCAATCTTCTGTTCTTCTCCAGAGTCCTGGCATAACATCCTCTTTTGTTTCAGATCAGGGCAGCATCTCTATGTTTTCCTCTAGACTATGAATCATGGCCGTGAACAGTGGATTGTCGTGCTCTCTTCAGCTCTCTCTAGATCATGGTTCATGGTGTCTCTCTCTCCTGCCCGTAGACTGGTGTCCTGTCGTGCTCTCGCCAGTCTGTGGTCAGCAGCCACTCTCTCACCATAATCAAGGCCAGTGGCCTAAACGGTTCATCCTTAACCTAGTCTGCTAAACACAGCTGCTTTGAAGTCAGAGTTTCTGAGTTATTAAAATGGTCAATTTTTAATAATAAGACTGTGGTCCAGTTTCCCAGCCTCATTTTACGTGTGATTATGTAAGCAGGCAATGCTGATCAATTCTGATAGCTCAACATATGACGGGCAATCAAAGAAACAAAATGTGGTTTAAGTGCACAACTTAAGAACTGGATAAATGTTATGACAGGCAAATTGAACAAGTGCTACCCAACGGGCTTCTCGAGCCAGCTGCCACTTGTGTAGCATTTTATGTGCAAACATTTATGTATCTTAATCATGCCGTTAACAATCTCTGTCATTGCTCCACTGTCTAGTAGACTCATCTCAAAGCTGTGATTATGCTGTTTGGTTCTGTCTGGAGTTAATCATAAAATAACATAAAACAAAAGCAGCTTCATTTTCTCTAAATAATGATCTAATCAAAAAATTAGACACCTAACATGTCTTGTAAGCCCTTAATTTAAAAAACAAATGTATAGGTGTACAACATATTATTAGGTAGGAAAATATCATGGCCAAGCACAATTCCTCAGCAACTAAATTTAATGCATTTCATGACATCCCAGGCTTCACATCTTTATAAAATGTGCATGCATTTATTAAATATTATTGTTCTAGCTTACAAATTAATTGGTACCACCTCTGCAATATGGTGAAATGTTTACATTGTTTGAGTAACTATAAAGTTTATCAGGCCATCCACGATCACCAGAGAATAACAACCTGCAAGACAACCTTTTGTGACCTGCAAAAGAAAGTGACAGGTGTTGGAAGGTAAAAGTGAGGCTTTAGTAATTTTATACCCAGTGAACAACACACCACCTCTGCCCTACAATGTCTGTCTCCTGTGACCTCAGTGATGACAACAGACTGCAAGTATATGGCTGTAAGATGATGTTGAATATAACATATAACCCTCACTAATTAATAAGAGCGCTTATGGAGGTGGCTAGCACTGTTGCCTTGCACTGCCAGGGTTGGGGGTTCAAATCCTGCCTCTGCTCTGTGTCTGTGGAGTTTGCATGTTCTCTTTGTGCTTCGCTGGGTTCCTCCCACAGTCCAAAACATTCAATGTATGATATTTGGCTTTTAAATTGCCTCTAGTGTGTGAATATGTGTTTCTGTGCTGGGTTGGCCCCCTGTCCAGGGAGTCCCCCACCTTGTGCCCTAAGCTGCCATTCAGTGCATCCCCTGCATCAGCACCAGACTCACCCTGACCGTTATTTTGAACTAGCAATTATGAAATATGGAATGGTGTATATTAATAAGGAAAACATTTTAACTTGTCCCTTTAATATATCATGAAAACACATTGCAAACAGTGTCAACACCTGGATCACAAACTGAATTTTTACCTTTATACAGAACATCCATCCATCCATCCATCCATCCATCCATCCATCCATACTCTCCAGGCAGGGGGAGTAATTACATCCATAACTACTTCTATCTTCTAATTGCTTATCCTGGTCAGGGTTGTTACGAGGCCCAGAGCCTATATAAAGAATATAAAGTGTATTTTTTATTATTGTTGTTACTGTTATTTTTAAGAAAAATATCTAATGAAGAGAACATTTAAGACTCCAGGCTCCTGCAACCCTAGCCAGGATAAGCGATGGATGGATGGATGGATGGATGGATGGATGGATGTTCTTCATCCATCTCCAGAAAAATAGAATCTAGAATAACATGGAAGCTTTCAACAGTTGAACAGGTTTCCTGCTAGATGGATGATGTAAGATCAGGTATATATGGGGCTGGAGTGTATCAGTAGAATGAAGTGTCCCCTGGCAGAGTCAGTGTCCCCAGCAGAGTCAGTGTCTCCCTGCAGAGTCACTGCCCTCAGGCTGATGTGTAAAAAAATGTAGAATGGACAATTGTTTTTTTATGCCAAAGAAACTCTGCATGATGAGTGAGCAATTTGGGGTTCATGAGGGTATAAAGGCTGTGGCTTTGTGGGGATGTCAGAGCTCAGAATGAATACTCTCCAGGCAGAGGGAGTAAGTCAGCCGATCGGCCAGTCAGATTAATGGAAAAAGAGGTGCAATAAGGAGCAACATGAGAATGAATGACTCTGTATGGGGAAATATACATTAGTCTGCCCTGGTAATCGACATTTCACAGAGGACATTGCCAGCTTGCCACCATGACAAGGACAAAAGGCTCATGTACAAGTTGTTTAATGTCAAACTGTCTCAGTGCCGTGTACTGCCAGTGAGTGAGCATTTCCACTGCTCCCGTCTGAACGAGGTGCGGGTTATTAACCCTGGGTGTCATTGCTGCCTTTGTTAAAGAATCTGCCATCTTTTGTACTATTCCTGTAGAGATGCCTGAGGATTCTCACTTGATTTTGTTATTGAAGAGAATGGGGACGTGTTTTTTTTATGAGATGCAGCCACGGTTATAACACCGGCATTGCAACGGAACTGAAATTGAAGGTTGTGGTACACAGGAAGTGAGCAATGAAACAAATCTCATTATTACTTTTTGTGGAAGACATAACCTAGAGCCAGTTCTGTTTCCTAAAGTGCTACAAAAATGCTACGGGCTAACGCACCTGTGTGACACTCCAATAAATGATTCAATGTATTGAAAGTGTATTGAATGGGCTGAACAGTTCAGATGTGGCCTTGAGCTCGCTGCCTTAGAAGCTCAGCGCATCAAAGCCGTCTGAAGCCTTGCCAGATGTCATGTTTTCGGGCTCGAGCAAAACACAGGGATGTGTGAGAAACTAGGGGTGTTATTGCAACTCATTCTTGAGGGTGTAATATCACATCCCACGGACTGCGGACTTCCTAGGGAGGCCAGAGTACCAGATGTCAGGCTTTTAGGAGCAGACAAGGCATTAATAAGACCAGTTGTATCTTTCATGGTAGCATCCATGGAAATACCGCCACCGCCGTCCATTGCTTCATATCCTGGTGATATAACACATTAATGTCAGAAAAAACTGTAAATTATATCTGATATTTCAATTACCTTTTATTTATAAATAATTATGCTCTTTTTGTCTCTCAGTCGAGATTGAGGAAGATGAGCTGTGAGGAATGAGTAATGAAGCCGGCCTTTATTTTTCGTTTCCAAAGGGCACTCCTAATTTTAAAAATAATGCCCACTCATGGCATGGATTCCATATGCTTTTTGTCTCCTGTTTTGTCTGCCAAGGCATGCGGCAGCAGAATTTGTGATCACTTGAGGCTCTGAGAAACAGAGGAAGGTTGAGTAACCAGCAGGCTTTATTCTGAAAGTGGGAGCCAAAAAAAAATGGGGAAATTACAGCTGTTGATTTTGAGCTGTAGGCAGATGCCATGTAGATGGCTAACTGGTGTTCTGGTGACTGCACGTGCTCAAGGCTGGAGAACAGAGATTCACTGTGCTTACTGGAGGATCGCTTTTGTATTGAAATAACCATAAGGCTTGTTTGTTTGAGACTGTTTGGTCTGTGTCGAAGCTAAATATGGGAGGCGTTTATGTATGTAAAAATATAATGCGTTCTTTTAAAGGTCTGTGACAGTTATGTTGTGCAGATTTGCACATGTGTTGAATCAGGTGTAACCTAAAAGGTCTAGAAAAAATATGAAATAAATTAGGATATGATTTCCTGTGGAGTTCACTGCTGCTCAGCCATTCAACAAATAAAACATATTAAAGACATAAAATTATTTGCATTAAAATATAATTATCAGTATTACCCATTCTTGTGCAAAATGATTTAACTCATAGAGCTTTATTTACAGAAAACATAGTGAAAAATGAATTAGATATTAGAATTTTCATTGATATTATTAGGTTAAAAATGTTTCACTTAATCATTCATGTGTCCATGAATTTCTTTTCTTAGAAAACACTGCTGTGGTTATGATTTTTAAAACAGCGAAAGAGTGATCTTTAAACTTCTTGTATATGATCTCTCTTAATATATAGTGAGTGCCAAAAGTAGTTGTAGTTGAAAACATCTCTCAAATCTCCCCTTCTTAATGAAAACAGGTGAAACGGGCAATTAAGCACAAGGCATGCAGCTAGTGTAATAACAAATTTTAGCTTGACAAATTAATCCCAGTTGTGCTGGCAGTAGCACAGATTGAGATAATAAAATGTAAGTTGCTTGCCTGTGTTTTCTTGTTACTGCCCTGGGACCTGAATCTGCTATAAAGCCTTTACACTATTTGAAGCTGCTGTCACTGAGACTGACAAACCTCACAGCTTCATATATATTTGACAAGCCTTTTCTTGCTTTTATTGGAAGCCCTGCCCCTTCTTGTGCGGACCAGTGGGTCTCCAGTCTCTCTCTCTCTCTGCCTCTCTGCGTGTTTCTCTCTCTCTTTGCCTCAGTCTCTCTGCCTCTCTCTCCTGCTCTTTCTTACTCTCTGCCTGCCTCTCTCTTTGCTCTCTCATGAATTTGTATTTCAGTAGAGGCAGCATACAGGTTGTTCAAATATTTAAAACGACAGACTTCCGGCCAATGAATGTTTGACTCGGCAGTTGGGGGGTTGGGGGGGTGGGTGGCAGAATGAAGAGGACATGACTGATTAGGGATTTCCTGAACTGCAGCATCCAAGTCACTGTCAATCTGATGGATTCTCACAGATAGATTGACACCGTTTGGCGTGTGTGAAGAGGTCCCTTGTGATGGATAGGCAGGGTAGGACAGCATAAAAAGCACTTTATATGCCAAAAAGGATCATTAGCTATTCAGGGAAATTCTATTAGTGAGTACAAAGTTAATGCCCCCACACGTGTAAATACAGATCATGGGCAATCATTTTCAAAACATTATAAGCATATACTGGTAGAATTTTATGTAAGACCTAAAGACAAAATAATGTTGCATTCCATACAATAATATTGCATCGTTTGTTTAGACGTAACCATGATGGAATTTATGGTAAATCAGAACTGCCTCACTGAGACCTGAAAAAGGGTTGACTCTCCATTCATATTATACTGAACTTCTTAGAGCCTGACAATCAATCTCAACTCATCTTCTGGTGTTAATATTAGGATATTCAATTAATTTGCAAACAGAGCCTGAACAGCCAATAATGGTGTTTAAAGTGGGCAATGATCTGGAAATATGTAGCAGAGACAGGTGACAACAGTAAAACCATACATGGGTGAATGGTTTCAAATGGTGTCTGAGGCTTCCGAATGTCTGCAGTGCGATAAACAACTAAAAGATATGTCTTTTAAAATATTCTATGGCTGTTATACATTAAAGACAAGTCAGTGGCCTGGGGGTTATACGCTAAGGGTATCCTTAACTTTACCTGGATAAGTTAGAAAATCTCGAAATAGGTGAAAGTCAAAGATAATTCAATACCTGATTGACTCATGCAACCTCATTTGGCTGTCAACAAAGGAGCCTTAATTTACCACTTCTGGTTAATGTGGCTTTCTCGGCCCAGACAACTGTGTCTAAAATATGCAACAGATATAATTCTATGAATAAAACAGGTTCACTAGTTAGGCTTTCAATTTTTTTTTTTTCACTTCATTAAAAATATGCCATAAATATCAACCTGGGTAATATCTCTAATAGTAGTGACAATCTGTGGAGTTGAATGGAGAGTAATTTGCCTTTGACCAATAGCTGTCATGCTTTTAGAGACATAATGTGAGCGTAATACTTTATGGGGATGGGTTAAAAAATAGATTATAATATGCATAAGAATAGCAAAGAATCAGTGTGGAAGGAGAGCGAGAACGCTACAGGAGCGGAGACGTAAACATTTCAGATGAGGTCATGTCAAAATGTTTTTGATTATTTCATGGACAAAGCCCATTATAGATGAGCCTTCTTAATGTCAAGTTGCATACGAGCTCTAATTGTATCCAATTGCATCACAGCCTCCTCGCAAGCCACAAGATCCATCGGAAAAAGACAGCCAAAATTCTCTAGCTCAGCAACCTGACTAGTAACTGCCAGGCCTCCCCGAACTAATTTTCACGGTGCTTATGGCATGGTTTCTTTTCATCCTGAGAACAACAGCTCCACCCCAGTGTATGTGGTTCAGTCTGCACATTCTCCAGTGTGTATTGGTGTCACGTTCAGCACGTTCACCTGTAAAGTGGTTGAGCCGTTCAGCAGAAATATGGTAACGGGTGAGGGTGGCCGAGTCCAGAACGTAGAGATACTCCAGTGCCCGTGTTCACATCAGTGGCAGCTCCAGCTAAAGGGGGCGAGTCGTCCGTTTTGATGAGCCACGACAGATGAGTCGGTTCATTCTCTGAATGAAAAATCACCTACCACTTGTCCCAGTGGGCCTAATTGGACATAAGGCCAGGATTTTCATTGATTTGTATAAGAACCCAATCAGACCTGAATATGTTTGCTTCTGATACCCCCTCACTTAAATCTTACACTTCAACCAGAAGTGTAGAGACGGGAGAGGTATACTTAAATGGCTGGGCCTACTTCTACAATATTTCCAGGAGAAAAGAAGAGAAATAATCATGTGGGAGCCTGACCTTACCGCACAGATGTAGTCACTGCTAATACGTTACCTGCGTTACATGGCTTGTGTTAATGCATCAGCTTTTGAAGTGCTCAAATTAATGAGTCTTGGCATGCATGTTCAGCCAAGGTACAGTGGTCCGGTAACTGGTATGGGCCTGCATTTGGCTGTACTGGACTAACTGGATGTAATGATTCAGAACAGTGTAGGATCCAATCGCAGAATCAGTTTAATCTGAGTCAAAACAGGCAGGGCCAAGACCAGAACAGGTAGGATTTCAAAAAGCCAGTGGTTCTTCCAAAGCGTAGCCAAAACAGGCAGGGTCAAAACCAGAACCAGTAGGATTTCCAAAAGCCAGGGAGCATAGAAAACGTAGTCGTGGTCACAGGCAGTAGATCAATACCAAGGCAGCAACAGACACAGCAAACAGAACCAAACAGGGAGCACAAGGGTCAGGGTACTACTAGAGATTCAGGAATGCTTAGTAATGGTCTCAGGAACACAATACCTCACAAGGAAACAACTAAACTGCAGAACTTATATAAGGATAAACAAGGCACGGATGGAAGCTACTAAATGATAGTTAACAAGGCACAACCGGTCAGAATTCAGGGGATGATGAATGGAAGTAAGTTGGGCGTGGCAGGTCTAATGTAGGCAGGCTTGGTGTGGGCGTGGCACTGGAAAAAGCACCTTAAGGTGGCAACAATGAACTGATGTTCAATGTATAGTGAGACTTGTCTCCTAGTGACTCTTAAGAAAATGAAAAATCCGGACTTAGGCAGGGTGTAGCAAGAGTGAAAGGACAAGATGGGGTAGTGGGTGAATGATCGGCATCGCTTTTCTTGGGAAGCGAGGCAGCCCAAAATTTGTTGGTAGTTGTATGAGAGAATTAATTGATTCCACTAATTTGTTGGCAATGGTGTGTATGTTATGCTGTCTTATCAGTGCTTTAATTACCCTAATGATTGACATCTTCTATTTCAGGTGAATGTAGAGAAGAACAGAAGAAACTGTATGAAATAAAATGTAACACTATAACAGAACCACTGGGTCAATACAAAATCAGTTAAATTGCATGTTTAACTTTTGTACACTCTTCAGGAGTGCATATTCTTGACTTTTAATTTATGGGGGAAATCCTTTTATGAAGCCTTCCCACAGACAGGAAACCTTGAAAAGCCAATATTTTTAGGACATTGCCACAAAACAACTGCATGTGTTCTGTGTCAGGTGAAATAATCAAAAAGATTCAGGATCATTTACTGTAAACAAAAACAGACAATGTGTCACGCCCACTCCAAGTCATCCGTGTCCAACCCTGCCCTGTCAGCACCCAGCTAGCCACACCCACATACCATCGTTCCTCATCATCAGACTATTGACCATAGCTGATGCCAATTAAGCCACTCCTGTTGATTACCTCCAGTTCCCTTACCTTACTATGAGGTATTGTGTTTCCAAACTTTTACTGAGTGGTTTTCTTATCACTGTCAAGTCTGCCTATGTATGACTTCTGTTAGTTCTCTGTTTTCCTCGTTTTGGATTTGTTTGCCATGCTGATTGCCTTCTCCTGGATTTTGAATATTTGCCCCTGTGGTCACGACGAGGTTTTGAATGTCCCTCTGGTTTCTGGAAATCCTATCTTATCTGGCTTTGATCCTGCCTGTTTTGACCATGATTAAAGAACCCTGCTCTGCACTTAGATCCAGTCCACTGATTCTTTATACAACGTCAATCCACCATTTAAGACACTAATTAAATTGTCTCTGTGTGTAAAAGTGTAAGATAAAAACAAATTTGTAATTTCTCTATTATTCAAAATTAAAATTTTAGGACCAACCCTAATTATATTCCTTAGCTGCTTATCCATTACAGGGTTACACTGAGCTTGGAGTCTATTCCCAGGAAGCACAGGGCACAAGGGAGGGGGCAGGCAAGACACTATGCCAGTTCAGCACATGGCATGCACAAACTGCATGGAAAACTGCAAGAAAGCCATGCATTGGAGGGGATCATCAAATTCCACATACAGGCCTGGGGATGTGAAACAAAAGTACTCCCAGCAAACGGGGAACATTACAGGTACGTTACAAGAACGTTAAGAACTTAATGAAAACGTTATTGGACGTTGTGGGAACATTCCCTGTTTGCTGGCCTGCCCTCTGAACCACCCTCTTAAGTTAAAATATGAGTAGAAAAAACGGTGAAGATAAAGAAGTGAAAACAAGTCAGAGTTTTCAGTAGTTATACAGAGGAAAAAAAATATCTTGGGGAGGACTATGGTCAACTTTCCTACTGACCTCCACATGGCACACTAACATAAGTGCATTCTGTTCAGCCTCTGTTACGGGCAGTCCGTGAAGCTCAGCGAGTTAGCCTGGGAGTGTTTGGTGTGGGCTGAGGTCAGAAACAGGCCTTGCAGATACCTCTCAGTCAATGTTCTCCGGCAGAGCTGGGCATGCGAGAGAGAAGAAACATCGCCAGTTGGCAACCGACGCAGAAATACGGAGAGACATTCGTAAAGGCGTGTGCAGCAGTACAGCTACCAGAACTGCAAAGTTAAAAATGCTCTTAGCTAAGCGAGGCACACGGTACTGTAGGAAAATATATTTACACTAGGTCTATGATAGTTTAAAACTATGATTTTATGGGCTCTATTTTGCCTCAGATATTCAACCCTACATTTGGAAAATGGGCTTTTCCTCTTATATTGGTGTTTTTGTTGTCCAAAAAAATCTCTAGTATTTTAACATATTAAGATCCTAATCCTAATTAAGATCATGGGATGAACACAAACCACCAGAGTTATGGTTGTACCTCCCCAAGGAAGCTGTGTTTATTAGACATAACACCACAGGATAAGCATCACATACAAGGTAGGTGGACAACAGGGCATGGCTGGGTAGTGTTGCACACTCCTGGGAGATGGTCATTCCCCTTTGTAGGTGGTGGTCTACCTCACCAATGCCACTGCTCATTTTGCCTCGGTGGGCTGTCCTGCATGGGTCTAAAGTTGTCTATCTCCTCTCTGGCTTGCTCCTGCTCTTTTATGACCCAAAGTGGTCAATTGCTAACAGGCTCCAGCTGTGGCTCCTTCCGCATTCCACAAATGGAATGACGGCTTCAATTAAGGGGAGCCGTACGGTCTGGTGCTGAAGATTGGGTAATCAAAAGCCGTGGCACCCCTCCAATCACCACATAACACATAAATGACTGAATACTTTAGAAAAAACACATTAATGTGATATCTAAAATAGAAAATTCACCCTGCTGTTACATCAATCCCATGTGCAGTACTGTAATTATGTTTTTTTTTTTTATTTAAATTCCAGTTTGAGTGTGTTATCATGTGCATTGTTGGTAAGTTTAATGATTTTAGGAGTGGTAAGTAGGCTCCAAGAAATGGTCCATTGTGGTCATTTTGTGTGGGGGAGTGTTCTTCCCGTGCTATGCATTTTGTCAGTCGATTTAACGATTGTGTGGTGGAGTGATGTATTCTGGTTTTCAGAAGTAGAAGAATGGTGTTCTCGGCAGTAATTAGTGCTATATGAACACAGGGGTGCATTTAATAAAATTTTACCATGGCTTTCCCAGGAAGCGCAGTGATGGACATGCTGGGATTCAGCATTCCGGTCAATAGCAGTGGCCCAGGTTGATTAGTATGCCGACACTGGTAGCACTTTCTCTTTTTATGATAATAATGATGTATAGATTTCCACGCCAAGACAGCCCCACGGTGTCACAGCTGGAGTGGGCCGTCAGCCACGTATTCAGGTAGCAACCACAGTTATCAAAAATCTAACTAAACACTGCGAATACCGGGGGCCTCTTTCGAATTTTCATCAATAGTCATAAAGTAGACTACCAACTCCCCCACCACATGACTCTCTGACTCTGTGACTCCCACAGCCTGCCGGATCACGAGCCGGCAAAACCCCTAGGCACACGTCTTTGGAGCCCCCCATCCTGAGCTCAACGGCTATGGTATTTAGCTTGCCCTGTAAATTTTGAGGGTCCCGGTGTACACCACATGGCTTGAAGCTTTGTGAGGCCCCTGACAGTTGGGGGCCCCACTGACCTGGTCCATAATCCCGCCTTGCTCCCATGTATGTATGTGCAAAACTAGTCACAACTTTGACGCACAAACACCAGGAACTACTCAATGTGTACTTCCTGTTTGCGCAGGCATAAAAAAAGCCTCCAGCAATTAATTTAATGGAAAACCAGGTCTGTGAACACAGGGTGACATGGCGCAAGGAACCACACACCTCATGAGGGTTGCTGTGGATACCAGCTTGGGTTCATTACTGAAAGACCGGGGCCCACTTCAGTGAGAGCCTGACGGACCCGTGGAAGAATTTGACTGGAGATGCTGGGGGAATCTGTTCTTCGCTATGTTTACAGGAACAACACCCCTTATCAACTGTGGAGAAACTGAGCACAGGCAGTCAAATGGGACACGATCTGACATGCTACGTTCTCCCTTTGCACATGTGGGGTGTCTCATTTTCAGTGCAAAAAAGAACCGCATAATCTTTGATGCCAATACAGTTTTAAATTGTTTTGCACTAATTCACGAGTTCATCCAACAACATATTTTGGCAAGGGTCATGGGGGGCCTGTAGGCAATACTAGGCAACACAGGGGACCTAGCTGAGGAACACCCTGGATGGAAGCATGTTCGATATGGTGGATAAATCTGATTCAAATTCATTTTTAATATATCAGAGTGCCATAACAGATCTGTTTTAAGATTGGTAGTGAAGACTGTCCTTCACAAGAAGACTAACCTTCAATTTTCTCTGATTTATGCTGGTTAAAGTCAGGGCAGGAGTGGTAGCCTGGGGTTTACCCAGGACAGGAAGCGTCACCAAAATTCCAAAGTCAACACACACACACTGAAGTTCTGGAGCTGAACAACAGGTGCACATGGTTTGTCCACAGCGGCCTTCTCTCCATCTGACAGGAAAAGACTAAAGGGTCCATTAAAGGCCTGACATCTGCCGTCCGTAAATGATACCTGAGAGACTGGGCTAGAGCTTGAGCAGATCCAACTGAACCCAACAACAACAGACACAAAAAAATAAATATACCCACCTAGTGTGCAGCCAAATGGAACCCAAAATATGATGGAGTTATGATTGCAAATGTGCTTTCTGTTGAGTTTTTGAATAAAATGTTACATTTTTGTTATTTTACATAATGTGGCCCCACAGGAAGCAAGAGAACACTTTTGAGAAAGTCTTTGGCTTTTTTGCACTCTCATATTTAGTATGCTTTTATGTTTTTTATTTTTTTTTGGTCCTTTTGTCTTGTAGGCACATTATGAGGCTGCTTTGTAAGTCTTTTGAAATCTAATTAAATATTATGGGGATTTCACTCACTCTAATTGTTTCATATTTAGCTACCACTCAGGGGCAGTGAAGTGGCCCAATGGGTAGCATTCTAGCTTCACACATCAAGTGCTGTGGATCTAATTGTTATTGTGTGCCTCTCAGTTCTTTGGAGTCTCCACGTTCTCCCCGAGTTCCTGTGGGTTTCCTCTGGGTACTCCAGGTTTCTCCCTTCCCTATCTGTCTGGTGATGGACTGACATCCTGCATGGTGTCCCTTGCCTGTTGGCCTATGTTTTTCAAGATAGATTCCAAGCTCACCCTGGTGCTCTTCTGGGTTATGGATAATGTATGGAAGGATGATAAAAGTGAGTTAAAATCAGCTGAAGGTATTTGTGCTTTAGCAGGTGTCTTAGCGTTCGCTTGCTCCAGTCGCAAAATGGAAGCTGCTATTATACACAATGAGCTGAGACTGATGGAGATGTTAAACCACTTGAATGAGAACCAAACAGCTGCAACAGTGACGGCAAGGCTGTTCGTCAACTAAAATACCAGTGACTAAGAGTACAATTAGACGACTCCTACATATCGAAGTTGTACACTCAGAAAATCAGGTTCAAGGATTACTACTCTGGCTCATGACATTGATGATTGCAGACAGCCAGGCTTTCAGAACAGTAAAGACGTGAGGAGTGCAATTAGTGAAGCCTTAAGTTGTCACTAAATAATTGTGCGTGTATCACAGCAAGTGTAGGAGATACACCTAGCTGAGATCGTGCTGGTGAGAAATCAACATACAACAAGGTTTTCTTTACCATGAAAACCATGCGACTGCCTGATCGAAATCCGGCGGTGCAGCATGTTAAATTAGCAACTACCAGAAAAGTACATACTATGATACTCGGAGTGAAATAATCAAGATCAAAGCCACAGGTTTTCAGATGCACTTGACTCATCGTCAGAATGTAAAAGACAAACAGACAGCAATTAGTCGGGGTGATGACATCATCAGCAACTCCAGTGACGGTAATCGTGGCAAATGAGAAATCATACGCCGCTTTTGTGACTAGAAGAGCTGCGCTGGTGTTTACGAAGGCTCCATTTAGCTCTGCTCCGAGATAAATAGCTCCCAAGCCTTTCAAACTGTATGTAGGAGGATCACTTTCAAGTGTTGTGTGCTGAGATATTCAGTTGCATCTCCAAGTAGTTTAGAAAGGGACGTCATTAATTGCAGCCTGAAGTTCTCTTTGTATACTGAACAAAAATATGCAACCATCAACTGTTTCAAAGTTTATATTGAAAAGACATTAATAAATGGAAATCTGACAACTGAAATGGATTCATTAGGCACTCGTGGTCAAAGATGAAAAACAAGGTCGGATATGAAACAGAATTCCGATATTAGTATCTGGTGTGACCTTCATTTGCTTGTAACAGTGTAGCACATCTCTTTCATATAGAATCGATCAGGTTGTTGATTGTGGCATGTGGAATGTTCTTCTACTTTTCTGCTATAGCTATGCAAGTGTCTTAAAAATATACATATATATATATATATATATACTGCTCAAAAAAATTAAAGGAACACTTTGAAAACACATCAGATCTCAATGGGAAGA
>JAACJT020000775.1:0-17848 GCA_009936485.2 Gymnarchus niloticus | reverse complement strand
GGGGGGGTACATTTTGGTGCAGTAGCTTAATCTCACAAAAAGTTAGATTGTATCCTTAATTGAAGTAAATTGAGAATTTTGAGGGATGTGGTTATTTTTAACAAAACCACATGGGCCATAATTATTGGCACCCCTAGAAATTTAGACAATGTAACTGAAGCACTTTGCCCATTTAAATTTTTCATGAAGCTGATTGGAGTGAGTAGAAACTTTCAAGCAGTAACCCATGACTTCCTGTTTCACTGGGGTGTAAATAGTATGAGGTGACAGAGGCCAAAGCCCCTTCGTCATCCATCTCTATAGGAAAGACAACACAATCAAATGAGAGAGGTGTGTTGACCGTCATAAGTCGGAGTGGTTAAAAAAAGTAATTGCCTGAAAATGCCCATTTTTTGCCATTAGGACAATAATTATAAAGCTCAAATCAACCGGAACTATTACAAACTTCCCTGGAAGAGGACCCAAGTTTACTTTGTCCTGATGCACAGTGAGGACAACAGTAAGAAGCAAAAAAAAAAAAATCCCCAAGGATCACTACTGGAGAATTACAAGATAAAATGGCATCCTGGAGTCCCCAAGTCTCTAAAACCACCATCAGATACCACCTCCATGCCAACAGATTATTTAGAAGGTATGCCAGAAAAAAAAAAAACTCCAGGTGCTTATGACAGGAAATGGTTTTCTAAATGCTACTACAACTTTGACTGGAACCATTTTCTATGGTCCGATGAAACTAAAATTGAGCTTTTTGGCAACAAACACTCAAGGTCAGTTTGGCATAAAAAGTATGGCAATAATGAAAATAACCTTTTCCAAACTGTAAGGTATGTTAAAGATTCTGTGATTTTGTGGGGCTGTTTTTCCTCCAAGGGCCCTGGGAACCCTGTTAGAGTAAATGACATCATGAACTCCATGAAATACCAGGACATTTTGAGTCTAAATCTGACTGCCTCTTCCAAGAAAATAATCTGGGTGGTCAGTGGATCTTCCAGCAGGACAAGGTTCTGAGACATGTCCAAATCAACACAAAAATGGTTAACTAAATACAAAAATCAAACTTCTGCACGGCCATCTCAGTCCCCTAACCTGAACCCCTTTGAAAACCTGCAGGGTGAGCTTAAGAGAATGCAGAAGAGAAAACCTTGGAATCTGGATGATCTGGAGAGATTATGTAAAGAGGAATGGTCTCAGATACCTTGCTCTGTATTCTCCTACCTTATAAAATGTTACAGCAGAAGGCAAAGAGAGGCTGTACAAAGTATTAAATGCATGGGTGCCAATAACCGCATGTGCCACAGTTTTGTAATTTTTTTTTTGATGAGGGATTTGTTTTTCCTCAATAGATTTACTTCAGTTAAAGGTAGGATTTTCCCTTTGAGTATGAAATAAAGCTACTTCATCAAAAGGTTTTTTTTTTTTTCCCCTAATGCTTTTTAGTCATCTTTAACAGGGGTGTCAATAATTGTGGAGGGCACTGTAGGTGTTTCTTCCACAGAAGAGGAGGAAGGGAGGGAAACAAAACTTCCCACCCCTTTCTACCACTCACTCACCATACAAATCTGCCATACATGGGTTAGGCTACATGGTAGGAAAAAAAGGAAGATAGAACAGTTTAACCGGTTTTTGAAAACAGATTTTTCATTACATGTTCCCACTCTTAAAACCACAGTTAAAACACACTACAAGGTCATAGCCTCAACCACAATGTTACCTAATATTACCAGTAATCATGCTTTTATAAAAAGCCCCACCCACTTGTGTGCCTTGGATACTTAACATATTCCATTTTCAAGGGCATCAGTTTTTCATACCAGGAACTCCTTTATACTTCAGTTACCCTTATCCCATCATCAGGGAGGGTCACCACTTCTCAGATGACAGACCTGACTCCAGTTGACTATTTGAATACACGCATGTCATCTATACATCTTTCCCTGCTCTATAAAATGGTAGCATACCCAAGGGGGACCATGGGAAGCTGAACTTGGAGCCCCAGAGGTTTTTTCTCCTCCTCGCTGAGGAGTTTTTGGTTTCTCTCCTCTGTTGCCATCTGGCTTTTTCTATTATCATCAATGTACATTGTAGTTACCCCACACTCCTGTTCACAGGTGCCCTAAGGCTTTTGTCAAAGGAGCCATGAAATTTTGAATCCTTAGATGGAGAAAATACAGGAAGCTTCATATTCCAAGATCTCCTATACAGTGTCCTGCATTATACTTAGCACACTTCCGCAATATGCTAATGCTTAGGTTAAACAAAAGGCAACACAGAGATGCATATTTAAACACACTACAGTATTCATAGCAACCAACTTTTTTTTATAAAATAAAGCGTGGGTGAAACCCTGGAAAAAAGCCACGAAAATAAGATTGATAAGCTTGACAAGCTCAGCTGTTACCTTGGAGGTCTTGGGTTTTTAGTCAAAAAGGCATACAACAGATGCGCATATTTACACTCGTGGTGTCTGCCCAGTAAAGATAAATATTCCTATAGCCCACTAACAAGACATCAAAAGGTCAGGTCACTGCTTGCCTGCAGCTGATTAATTACACACAATTGAGAATGTGAAAGGCCTTCTTGTTATTCCAACACAAAATTAACAGCCCCCAGGAATCAAGCTGAATAATGAGGGATACGCAAATAGAGACACAGCAACACAGCTAAGCATCAGGGCTGTCCCCTACATACAGGGAGGTCATCTGACTTTGGCCTCTAGGTCCAACAACAAAACAGACCACCAAGTCTAAAGCAGTCATCGTCTATCCTGACAGACATGCACCACACTGCCACTGAAGATCCAGCAACATGCCCATGCCTGTCTCTGACTTGTACAATATCAACATGCCCCAGGGGAGGGGGGAGTTGCCAGTTTACCTTTAATGCTCTGAGGTCCCACCCCTCTGCTGAAATGTCTTCCAGCTTCTCCACAATACTTAGTTACACATTGGACATGGTTCCACAGGTCTTCTGCCATGCCCCATGATCCAGTTGTTGTTGGGCCAATTCACAAAATACAAACTTAGTAAGATTATGTGGGGGGGGTGCAAATTGAACGCCACACCTGAACTCAAGTTCAGTTAGAAGATTCAAGTCCTCACACTGTCGGGCAGATTCAAGCATCTCTGCAGTGCAAACAAAAGATACCATGTAAAATTGTTTTATGGACAGATATGAATTTAACAGAAATCATTTGGCTATTTTAAGATTTACATTTAAAAGCTGATATATGCCTAGAGCAGTGATTCTCAAACTCTTTCATTCCCCCTTAAGAGACAGAAGAGATTTCACACATGCCCAAGCCTCTGTCACTTAAGCTAGCATAGGAAACCTAGTAACAAAATGTGTCAATTTTCATTTACTGAAATACCATTAACTGCTTGTTGCTTTTCTGTCAACAATTTGTGCTGCACAAATAAAAATGCAAGGTAAATTTCCACTTCATCAAGACACTATCACTGAATCACACCCATAGCCTGATTACATAAGCCAATATTGAACAGTCAGACAAAATCTTTGAGTAATTTGCTTATAAGAAACAAACTGCACTCAGAGTAGCATCTATTTTTGTACCAATCAAAAACCACTCTTGCTGTATGAATGAGCTAACATTTTGTACCTTGTTCCTACATGAAAACGATACATAACCTTTAGTTGTGCTCCACTATTTGTCCCCATTGCACCTCCGTAATGCCAGTAAGTTGTAAGCTAGGGATGGCAAAAGAATGAAAACCTGGTCTTGCACTTCTACCAAGTCTGTATTTAAGAAGGCAACACTCTGTGTGAACAACCCATGATGTGCAAATGAGAAGGAATGAATGTTCAGATCGAGTTGGGGTCTAAGGCAACACCAGCATGTACATCACAGTCCCGGGGATTTAGCTTTAGCTGAGAATGGATGTGGCTAGGAATTCAAATTTTAATCACACCCCACGTCTAAATTTTGTAAAATTAAGATTTAAACTTTCAGGGGATGTTGGCATCCCAGGGGATGGGTAAGAGTTCTTGATTTCAAGTCAAGCTAATTTCTGAATCAAGGTCTGAATCTACTAATAGACTATAAAGTCCCAGGCACCCCTGCCACTCTTCCCTGTTCCGATCCATCAGCCAGCTGCTAATGCAGTACAGGGTTGTGGGACCTGTGCCAGACAGCGTTTTCACTTGGTAAAATAAGAGCAGCATACTGTATTTTCCTGGTGGTTTAGAAGACACGGGTCTTGAGATATTTCCAGGAAAGAAACATTAACCGATCCCTAACAGATGAAGACATAACTGCTCGGTAACGTTGTTGTGTACAGCTGGGCATCTTCAGTATTCAAAAGGATTATCTGGGAAAAACAATGTCTACAACAGACTTCAATAAATAGCATAATATTAAAGTATACCCCCCCCACACACACACACACACGCACGCACGAAGCCTGACAGCTGACTTTGGTACCATGTGTGAATATGCATTATTTAAAAAAAAGGGACGATAGGAAAAGGGACTGGGAAAATATTCATAAAAAAGATGAGAATCGAGCTCCCATTTTCTCATGCGCCATGGTGTTAAAATTGGGTGAGTCTTGTGGTACACTCACACCGTGAGCAATGAGGGCGTCAAGTGTTCGCTCTGGCCACCCAGCCCGCAATGCTTATGAACGCTGTGGATGCTCTCTGACATAGATTGTGTAGGCGGGGACAATGTCGTTCAGAAGGCTAGGTCTTGCAAGCTTTTTAAAAGGGGCAGGGACACATCATAAATAACTGGTAAGCCCACTATGGCTATGATCAGTTTCTCCTCCATTATGCTTGGAAACTGTTTGGTCGGAACAAAACTTTACACACTTGTTCTGTGGAACTCACTTTAGCGGAGCATTTCTACATTCTAGCTGGTTGCTGCCGAGCCGCCTCATAGCTCATTACCATAAAGTTGACCGAGCTTCAACTTCATTTTGATGCTCTCGCCACCCAAATCGCACTGCGCCGCTGCTCGACGCCTGGTAATGCACCCTCCCATAGAGGATGAATGACTTCCGGTCGCTTTGATGCTCTCACCGCTCGCGGTGTGAACATACCATTACTACAGTATATTTAGACAAAGTCTGAAGCACAAGCTGAGGGTCAAAGAAATCCACAGGTCAGTACCGCCCAAGTCTGAAATCAAGGCCACAGCACATTACAAATACATGTTGCCACATGGAGAACACAATGTGAAACATTGCGCCTTTATTCGTTTGATTATCATTTATGATTCAATCTGGGAGGTCAAGGCTGTGTTCACAACAAGCCTTCAAAAGTCTACAAAGTACCCAAATACCCTTTAAGACCTAGTTAAAGACTTAAGGTTAAGGATGCACTACTTTACAAAAAGAGGCAAAAAGGGAGAACAAACTCCTTTTATGATTTAACCAAAAAATTTGGACCCCCCCCCCCCCCACACACACACACACACACACACACACACACACACACACACACACATCCCACACTGATCCTTTTAACTTTTTGAAAAAGGAAATGGAACTACATTACAAATTGATATGTACGTTGTACTTCAAGAATTCTAACGCAGCTAAAATTTTTTGCACAACAGTTATTGAAAGACAACTATGAAATTTACATCCTATATTCCCTAAAAACACTACTCATCTTGCATTCAAAAATTTAAAAGGTTCTCACCAGGTGACAACTAACAAAAGACTGTTTTTTCAGTCTTAAGATATTTGGGGAATGGCTAATTTCATTCTTTAAAGTATCTGCTCCAACAGGGAGGTTTGAGTAAATGTCTGCCACACAACCCACAAGAAAAAGGCAGGTTGTTCGACAGATAAACCTGAAGGTGCTGAAACAAGTGTTACGCCTAAGCATGGAGGCATCTAGCATGAATAAAAGTTTCCCCCTATTACATCATCGCATTCCTCTAGAGGAATGAACAATGACTGCTTTGACATTTGATGTGTGGGTATGGCTGTCGCACTATTTCTCCTCATGTCTTGGAGATATGCTGAACATCTGTTCTACTAAAATCCCTCAGGCATCACTGACTCGCACTGGAAGGCGTGCGCACTTGAGACAACCAGCTGAATTCCCAAAAAACATGGGCTTGCTACGTTTTTGTGGATTTCTCTTATAGCAAAGCTATGCACAAATTAAGGAATATTGAAATCAACCTTATAATTACTGAGCTGCTGAAAGTAACACCCACGGCAATGTTTAGCTCAACAGCTGACAAAGGTACATTTACATAATTTTTGTATGAAATCCTGCAGTATGGTTAACACTATGTCCCTCTAGAATCACTGCACATACAAACCATTCTGAAAAGTGGATTTTAAAAAAAAAATCAACCCACCTCATCAATAAAACAACCTTGATATTTTGGAACTCACCAAAACCTGGGTTGAATCTCATTTCTTCCAAATATTTAAAATATAACAGGCCGTATAGAACCACATGCTAGATGTGGTCTTACTCTGCAGGACCAATGTCTGAGACTTTCCACCCATCTTTGTCAATGACAGAATGTGGCATCTCCCTGTGACAACTTGTATAAAATCCACAGGAAACAAACAAATAAGCAAATTCCCATGCAATTTCTCCTTGAAATGTCCAAGGCAACATTTCATGTGAATCCTACAATCAACAGCTGCATAAACAGTCAGTGAAACCCAGCCAAGCCACATGTCCACCCCCACTTCCTTCCAAGCAGCTTTGGCTGAAATCCCCACTGAGAAATTCCAATTCTTAAAGGTCTGTTATGCTCACCAATGAAAATCCTAAATAAGGGACATGTTTACAGAATTGCTTGTACTGATTCATACATTTCTTCTACCAAGAAAATATGTTGAAAAGGTAGAAATGAAGATGGCCCTGACCCATGGACATCTAATCATTCCAGTGAAACAACTGCAACTCTCCATTCCGACGGGCCTCTGTCCTCACGCCATCATACAGCATGCATGGCTGACAGAACTGTGCCATTAAATCACCATATTAAACAGCTTGAGCCCATTAACTTGAATTAAGGCTTTGTCTAGGGACCCGTTTCACAGATGCACGCCTCCACATAAGGGCATAACAACAGTACATAGGAAGCAGCCTGCAAGTTGCTGTGGGAACCATTAACATGAATAATATATGCTTCATTCCTATTTTAACAATGCTCCCTGGGCATTTTGTCATTAATTCAACTGAATTCATTTTTATAGTGCCTTTCACAACACTGTTGCTGCAAGGCGCTTGGCAGGATTGTGTGGTATTTTACAATGTATGTTGATGAAAAAGGAAAAAGCCAGAAGACAATGGAGGAGAGGAACCAAAAACTCCTCAGACTAGGAAACGAATAAAATTCCCCCAGCAGCTAATTTGCTGTAATAAAACCTTCAGTGTATTTACTAAACCATGAATGCACATTTCATTCAGCAACAACAGTATTAGCCAGATATCCAACTCGCAAACTCCCGGTCAGTAGATCAGTGCCTCAACAGTAATTCAAAGCATATGTGCAAGAGTAATTATAATACTGAAATCTTTAATACAGAAATAAAAATCAACATTCAAGGGCTGATATCAAAAAACAGCTACTTACAGCTGGCTGCCGTTTTCCCCATAAGTCAAGATTAAGAGACAAAAAAATGTGAATTACAAAAAAATATAGAAAGGAACCAAGCATTTTTACTAATTTGCACTTTATTTTGCTCACTTCTATACATTTTGAGGCAAGGAAGGAACAAAAAAGTTCAAAGACAATTTGCACCTACCTGCAAATGCTACGATCACTCCCTTAATATGCATGCTAAAGAATACTGCATCTTCCCTGCTCAATTAGCAATCATGGGGGCTCCGTCATACCTTCTGCTGGAAGCAGGTGCCAAACTCAAAGCTGAATGACAATGACTTACAAAACTGACAGGACTAGAACCTTTAATGACTAAATACAAAAACAATGCCTTGGGGGGGGACATGTCCTGACGAAGTTTCAGGGTCCTGCCAACATAAATCACAAATTCAAAAAATGAGGCTAAAGACAATTTCACATCTTGCTTAATTTCTTTATTCAGCACTAACTGGTGAAGTAGTTAACTGGATAAACTTACTGAAAGAGAAGCTCAGTTTACGCGATGCTTCACGCTAGATATCGTTAACTGAGCATTATACCAGTAAACACATTTTCAATAATGCAGTGACTGGCCAAAGGACGACAGGCTTCCCCCTTAAGTCTTTGTCTTCCCAAGGTTTCTTCCCCTCTCTCCTGATGGAGTCTGTCCTTGCCACTTGGCTTACTCTCCGGAGAGAGTAAAGAGCTTTGTGGCAGTGCTCTTTGTTAAAAGCATGCATTAGATAAAAATGAACAGGACTGAATCTTCCATAACTGTGTATGAGGCAAAGCTACATGGGGGAAACCATTACTGACCCCAGAGCCAAATATACTCAAGAAGAATGCCACCCCCCAAGAGGAGTTTATATTTAAAAATGTCATCGATGCATTATTAGCCCACTACACATGGATAAGCAGATTTGATATCCAGTTGGGTCCAACATAGCCCAGCAACTTGAGAGCGTCTCAACGATTGTATAGCAATGAGGTGAGAACACCGCATGAGATAAGTATAGCCATTCATTGCTACAGAGAATTCAGATCCAGAGTATCTAAAAGGCTCAATGTAGGAGACAAATACCTGTTGATTTGCACTAAAAATGTATCCTCTTAACATGGCAGGCAAGTGTGATTGAGGAAGTTATCACGGCTGCTGAACCCATTAGGGGAGAGTGTTCCCCACCGAAAATGAAAAACAACGCATGAAATTAAACTCAAGGTCATGGCACAGTATAGTTCTCCCCAGGGACCTGTGAATTGCGTTAACTTACCAAGAAACATATGGATCTAAACAGGAATTCATCATGGGAAACCAGTCATCTTACATCTAACTGAGACTTGTTGACTGTGACACTGAAAAAAATGGAAAATCTATTAGCATGCTTTGCCATACCACCAAGCACCTCCCTACATACAGCTAGGGGAGACAATGGAGGGAAAATATTAACCAGCTGGCAGCACCCACAATGCTACACTACAGTGTGTAGCAAGATACCACTTAGAAGCCACAAAATTTGTAAAGATGCTCTCCTGAAAACAATCAGCCAAAACCAACTTGTAAATCCCATGAACAATTAAACGAGAACTGGGTAATGTAGTAAGAAATTCTATGCTATGATAATGACTGCAAACAGACAGGACCTGGCAGGTCCTGAGAGACCAAGTGTACCAGTCAGCATTACACAATAGGATAAAAGGTTCCACTCCATGAAACATTCCGTTTAGAACTAACATTGTGGGCCTATAGGAAAATCAAAAAGACAAAATGGATTTCCATTAATACCAAGTACTTCCATCAAAACTTACTATGATCCAAGCTTACAGACAACTTTATAAATCCTAGAGCATGCAAACATTTTCCAAAATTACATGGAGTCTGATTTCTGCCATGACCATTTTAAAAAAAAAAAAAAAAAAAAAAAAAAAAAAGTACAAAGCTTACACTCCTGCAATATTTACAAGTTGTTCTGTTTGTTCTTTACTTTTTGACTTACTTGGAATGGCAAAACATTGCAAACAAATGTGTATCCTTACAAACCAAACTTTCAGTTCTAAACACAGCACATTTATAGAAAAAATGAATCCAGTCGATGTACTGGTGACATAGGCCTATTTGTAAAGATGCAAATAGTACATTTAAAAAGCCAGGGGAAGTGGCTGGGGGGATGGGGTGTTGGGAAATGTTGGGGGACAAAGTCTTAGAAATTCGTACCGGTAAGAGACTGGAAACACTGCAGGGGTAGTTTACTCTACAAAGCCAGGAATGTCACAACAAAGCAAAGAGACCCCCTTTGTTGTTCCTATAACAGGAGAACATTAGCCAACAGGCAAAGGGAAACAAGCAACTTGATTTTTCTTAGATTATTAGCTGGAAATGCACACTAAATGTTTTTAAAATAAACCAGTTATAAACAGACCATGACGCTCATTCTAAAATGGATCCAAATTAGAATTTATAACCAGGTTAGTCCCATGGAGATTTAACAACTCTATTACAAGTGACACCGGGGGGTATTCCAGAAAGAGGGCTAAACATATCCTGTAGTTAAACTGGAATTCTGATTGGCGAAAACTGGAGAAAACCGAAAGCCCACCTTCAATCAGAATTCACGTTTAACAGTATATGTTAAAACTACCTCCTGAAACACCCCCAAGGCCAATATAGGTCGCAATAAAAAATTTCAGACACTGGGGGGGAGGGGGGGATGTGACAACTGAGCAAATTTCAACAACATAAAATAACCAGGGAATTTAAGCCTGGTGGCTATGTGGTTAGCATGTCTATCTCACAGCAAGAAGGTTCCAGGTTTGATCCTGACAGGGGCCTTTCTGTGTAGAGTTTGCATGTTCTCCCCACGCCTGCGAGGATTTCCTCTGGGTACTCTGGTTTCCTTCCACAATCCAAAGACATGCAGGTTAGGTCAACTGGATACTCTAGATTGCCCATAGGTGTGAGTGTGTATGGCTGTTTGTCTCTGTGTTGGCCCCGCGGTGGATTGGTGACCTGCCCAGGGCGTACCCCACCTTTCTCCCAAAGTCAGCTGGGATTGGCTCCAGCTTCCCCGCAACCCAGACAGATAAGCAGTATAGATAATGGATGGATAACAGTATCCAAAAATGTCAGTTACACAACAACGTATGGTGCAAATCCTAAACTCACTTTCTTCTGAGTAGTATTTGCAATATACTCAAAATCAATAAGTAGACTGCGAAAACAAGGGTGTTTAGTCCCCCCCATCGCAAAGTTTCATTTCCATAAGATTATAATTAATAAAACTGAGCAATCAGCTGAAACCAGAGTATATAATTTGCTTATTGTGTGTAGACTGGCTCTCTGGCAGAATACATACAACCATTTCACAGCAAAGTTAGAAAAGAAGAAACCACCCCTTAGCACTATTTACCCACATGTCGACATCTGCTTGAGTACTCTGGCAAAGAAATGTTTCAGCACCACTGTTACCCAATGGATTTACCCTTCGACTCAAAACGGACAACTGAACTTGAATAAAAACATGGTGTTCTTGAATCACAGTGACTGTCTGGGGAGTAAAAAAAGTTCTGTTTAGCACAGAAAGCTTAGCACAAAAATTAGAAGTGTAGGCCTGGAAGAGTGATTAGATACATCTGGGAGATCAGCCCATTAGGAATGATATGTTTGGTTGAATAAAGCAGTTCAAAACCAGCAGCCTACCATTCAGCTAAAATCAAGTACGCTCATGTTCAAAATGTCAGCACAGGATATGTGAATTGTATGTACAGTTGAAAAACAACCCCAAAGACATGCAAACATTCCAGGTTTCAGCCAACCACCTGTTCTTTACAAGTCAGCACTGCATTCTCACCATGAGAATTTTCATAACCAAAATATTGTCAAACAGCTGACCTCAGCTGCTGGCCTTGGATGGCAAACTGTTACATAATGATCCTTTTCCTCAGGCATTTTCAGCCTAGCTTTACAATTTGATCTGCATTTCAGCTCTTAGTCTTCAATTATTTCATGATAAAAAACCCATATGTTGTGCAACAGTACCATTTCAAAAGTGCTATCCATAACAGTACATATGTTATACATTAGACCAAAAATACCATAACATCCTTAAGATGGACACAAAGGAGATCAAAGAGGCGAATTAAGGGCTGTTACATAAAACTGCAATAAAATGGAACCAATTAATACCAACAAGTTATAGTTCTGCTATCCAACTTCTGGGTAAAAAAAAAAAAAGTCAATTTTCCATTATGTTGGCAAATGATATTCATTACTATTCTCATTTATGCAAATTTATGTTTCACTTAAAATCTAAGAACAGCAAATGATACATTTGATGTGAGAAAAACCAATTTCTGCTAAACAAAGTGGCCAGATAAAATATTTAAAATTGCAATTAGTGTTGCATTCACTTGAAGCACTTCAAACATTATTTCAATTGGATTTCATACTAAACACACTAAAGATCAGGATGCAAATTATTGCACCAGTAATATGTCAATCACCACTGGTCATTGCTATCCATGGTCCTTTATAGGGCTGGTAGCCTACTAGATGTGAAATTCACACCACCATGTCAAGGCTGTCAGTTAACAATAAACAAGACACTAAAGCACAGCTGGCTGAATGTCAAATCACGGTTCACACAACTGTAAACATCTCACATTTACCACATTTTAGCATCCAGCAGAGCTGAAAAAGCACAAGAGAACACACGCACTGACTACTTCAAGGTCTTTAATCATCCACTGAGCAGTGCTAAAATAAAAACATTCATGGGTACATCACATACAAGACTAATTTAAGCCGTGGACAGGGTCGGCCATCTCTAATAGCCCCTTGGCATACCTCAAGAATGCGATCACACAGGCTAACCAGACTACTTGGAATCTCCAAAGGCTCATCCAAAACTCAGCACATAAACTCATACAGATGTTTTGGCAGCCAACAGAGGACAACAATTTGAAATTGACAACAAGATGATGCAAGTGTTCTGGGTGCCAGAATACCAAAATAAGTTGACCAAAAATGGGGAATGTGGGCAACACCAATTTAGACATCATAACACAAACTTTTCGGTGACTAAACTCTTTAGTAGGCAAAGGATCTCGTTTCAGGACAAACCAAAACCTTTCAAAGGAAAGTAATGCTGTGCAAGAAGCAGGCAGAGGGTGTGGATGCTCAGATAAACATCTGTCTTGGACCAGACTGTGGGAGTATTATACCTAATGAAACACTAAGAAAAATGACTTTCTGGCTTGTTTTACATACAGGATGTTGAACTAGGAAAATTTTAAGACAACTTTTGCCATCTACTATTAGTTGCTACAGTTTTATAAACTCAGTTCATGTCACTTTAAAACGTGTCTTGACTAACCAGTTGGCAAAACACAGCTTGCATGAATAAAAGATGCTGGTCTAACACTGGTCTATCGTGGCACATACTCAAGTACAGCTGTTTGCAGAAACAACTTCCAGGCATGTTTGTCTACAGAACTGATACTGTAGATATGACCTCCACTCTAATCCTACCCATCAACCTACTGGTTTGTTAAGAACCAAAAAGTAAGCCTACAGTGACCTCTTTGGATTTTCAGATGGGATCTCACACCTGCCCGTATGTCTACAAACCTGGGGGCTACATCCTGTGTAAATACATGTTTCCTGAGCCAAGATCATACCTTTCAGCATCTAACAATAGGACTCTTCTTTTCCCCTTTTAGGCTGGTATAATTTGTAGCAGCTGGGTACTTATATGGAGGCCTTTGATGATGCTTGATAATCTACAGCCTTCTGCTGGGTTATAATCTGTTTTACTGAAAACCAACACAGATCTGCCACACCATTCAGCCAACATTACACACTCATTACCATGGTCACAATAATGAAGGACAGTATATCAAAAAAAGACTCGTGAATCCACAACCCAAACAAAACAGTAACTTTTTTTTTTTTTTTTTAAATCGTCTTACATTAGGTCTCCTCCAGCACTGTTAACCCAAACAAGTGTGAGCCAACCTTATCAATTTTTAAAATATTACAGTCATTGTCACGGTTTAATGGAGACAGGTGTAAATAACCTCGGCTTCTGAACTCCATGAACATAGTCTTGTTTTCACTTCACATAACTAAATTACAGAAGCCTTCATCTGTACATCGAGAGCCACAATTAGGCCTACATTTGCAGCACAGAAATGCATTAATTGTGCAAATGGAAGAGACAGGAACTTGACTTGGTTGGAAGCAACAACAGATGACTGCAGAACTGTGCTTTGTAGGGTAAAACTGAAGTACCCATGGTGGACTGATAATTCATTTAAGCAGCATTAACAATATGAAAGGGGAGTCAATATATACTACAATCTATAGCATGTTTTTGTAAAAATCAATAACGCGATTTTCACCAAACCATGCTTTATCAAGCTTAAACACTACATTTTATCTAACATACTAAAATACCAAAAATTCCTAGAATTGGTTTCTACTCAGATTTGTGAGGGAAAAGTAAAGCATGGTCAAATTTTACCAACAATACCAATTATCAATATTTTACTTTTGTAAATGACCCATTTTTAATTCGTTTTACTTAACTTTACAGATGCAGATGAATCACTTCCAAACAAAAGCAAATTAAGGATTTGTTATGCTATAACTATGAAAATTAATATACATGTTTAGTACAAACAGAACAGACACTGTTTGGTGTCATTTACTTGGGAAAGACACTGATGCTCACTAGCAAAGGATATGTGGTGTATGATACAAGATTTCTAGTAGTGTAGCATAAATTTTTAATCATGACTTAAAATATGTAAGTCAAGATTAAACAAAAAGCAGGAAAATTCACATGCCACATAAACCGATTTGTGAACTAAAGCACAGAGCAGATAAAGCTTCATGAATGTACTCGAGAAGTGGTAGTGATCATCAGTTAATTTTAAAAATCCTGTAAACCAAAAATATTCAGCATAAACCAAAAACTAAGTTCTCGTAACTTTAACAGCCCTGAAAATACTCTGGAGTTCAAGGGATTTCTCCAGGGCATTCAGGCTGCACTTAATTTCACATACATTGTAACACTTAAGGACTATAAATCATACAAAGTTCGCACACCATCAGATCTACCTATCATCATTAAATGTAATTTACAAATGAAATCTCAAAAAGGTTTTCACAAAATCATAACTGAATTTTGAAAATCATTTTGGCAATAATGTGATTTTGTAGTTAATCTTACCTCCTTTATACATTTGGTGATTTGACCAAAAACAAAAATCAAATGACATTAAGTAATAGCTACATACCACCACCAAGGGTCAAATTCACATTTCAGCAAATAAACTCCACTAACCCACCTCATTTGTCCCGTTTGTTAAAACTATGGAAATTGTTGTGGGATAATTGAAGAAAAAATGTCACGCCCTAGCATTTGAAAAAGTGATGCATTAATATCTCAGAACTACTGGCAAGTCGTACAAGACATGATTGATATCCAAGACGAAAAAAGATCATTACTGCTGTACATCATTTGGGAGATTTAATTTATATGAGCAACATGGGCTGTGTTGACAACTGCCCTGGCGTCTGCAAGCACATTACAGTTGCATATGGTGAAGAATGACACGCTGCCATGCTGTGACTGTAATTTCCCACGCTTTCGGATCTGCTACACCCTGAGAGGCCAGCGCCCTGTTAGAGAACTGCCTGTGGAGATTGGGTCTTTTACACCCCGAGAGGGGAATGGGACACAGATTGAGGATCTGCTACACCCCAAGATACTAGTGGCCTGCTGGATGACTGCTGTCTGTGTGAATGACGGGTCTGCTACACTCTGAGCGTAAACCTCCGTCTGTAGGAATGCGCCGCAGATTGATTTTAGAACCCCCCCACCACCACCACCACCACCACCACCACCTCCCCTCCCCCCTCCTGGAGTCAAATCTTTAAAAACGGCTGACCCGAACAATTACCAGGTGTTGCCAAAAACTATTACTACTTGGTAACCCATAAACTCAACTTTCCTATTGCCGATTCACTTAATTAAGATTAAAAAAAATAATAATACTGAGCCGTCAATACAGACAAGCTAGCTAGAAGACTGCGGACCACTGCCGCCATTTGCATTTACCAACTCTGAGTTGCACTGTTAGCTAGCCGAGTTAATCTGCCGGTTAGTGATCTGTAATTAGTGACTCCACCATACGGTCATGTTGTAGACATCCACAACAGCGACAATTAAACGGACTGCAAGAAAATAAAAAGAATGATTTCCAGCTAGTTACCTCGACTAACTACATTCGTATCTGCAGCAGCGCTTACTTGCGAATACTCAGGTACTACAAAGTAACAGCAGCGGATTAACATCATTCCATCCATGAGTTTTCTGGAAACAAACTTTTTCTACAGTTACTCGAATAACTTTTAAATACTATGGAATAACTTGAAATCTCACCGATTGATCTTAACTAGTTGGGCATCGGTTAAACATCGAGGTACCTAGATAATCCAAGAGATTGTGGCAGAAAGAGTGGCGGCTCGTAGTCTTACCAAGGTGAAGGGTGAGGTTGATAGAATTTGGGTACTGGATGCCTGCCAACATAGTTTGGCTTTGCCACCAGGTGGTATCCGCATGGTTGTTGTAATCAGTGAGGAAAACTGCACTATGATGGTGCCTAGGGTCCCTGGCATTGCAGATATGACAAGATTTGGTGACTCCAGTGACTCCGGTCTGAACACAGTACTCTTCTGGGGGAGAACCACATGTATTTGTAGCCACAACGGTAACATTGAAGGCAGCGTTGACAAACTCCGGCATGCAACGCTGAGGCTGACCAGAATAATCTATACATTCATCCATAGCACCATAGCAGTGTACAGCCAGATAAATGAACGCAGTTAAAACGTCAACGAACCGTCCCATTTTAAGCTTAAATGCGAAGACAACTAATTAATTATGCCTAACGAAAACTTTGCTCAAAAGTTTTCCTCATGGGGAAAAAACATCGGAGAAAAGTAATTAATAGCTGCACTTCCTTTTTCCACAACTTATTTAATCCCCACCGAGACCACTCGAAATTACACGTCCACGTCCATGTAAGTTCTCAGCCTGTTATAAAAGTTGCTCCGACTACACCCTTGATTACACTGTCATGCGCAGTGCGCAGGCGAGTGGAGAAGTGTGTCTACTTCCGGGAGAGCGTTTTGATGGCGCGCACTTTAGTATCCTTGCCTGAGTTAGAAATGGAAGACACCCGAGCCAAGAAAGTGCGAGACTAAAATTAAAAATAAGAAATGTAGGATGTCAGGTTATTCGATATTACAATAGAATATGTATTATGCTTGAAACGGGAATTTTAATGGGGTTCTGTTTGGCTTAAGTGATTGTTGCACAGCTAGTTTGACTGACACAGAACTTCAAAGACAAATATACAGTTTTGCAGTGAGCTTGGTGGTTATTCCAGGAGAAACAGTACACCATAAAATGTATACCAGTCCATCACAGAATGCATGGCTACTCACTAACTGCAATTCAGGTCATCTAGTGCCATGTAGGCTTTTAAGTCATCTATGTTGACATTTTGAAAACTATTATCTAAAGTTCAGTTATCAAAAGTCATGATATGTATTGTCAAAAGTACTGGGCCACTGGTTAATAGGGGAGTTCACATACTTTTGGATTTGGGTAATTAGTTCGATTTAATTTTTAATTAAATTTTATTTATATGGTGCCTTTAACAAGAAGCACTATCACAAAGCACTACATAGTCTCGGGCCTAGGGTCCCCAGACAGTAAGCCAAAAGCGGCAGTGGCAAGGAAAAACTCCCTCAAGAGGAAGAAATCTTGGGAGGAATCAGACTCATGGGGGAAGCCCAACCTCCTCTGGCCAGCACCAGGCAGGACAAATTCATTAGCATTACTTCTGTTTTATATTGATTTAGGAGTAAAAAAAATTCTGGCTGTCCAGCTCCTAATTTTTTTCTCCTAAATCAAGATAAAATAGAAGTAATGCTGCTTTGTCCTAATTAAGCCATACTCATTGCTGAGAAAGGTGTATAATTAAACATACAGCCATGCAATATCCAGAAACAAATGCTGGTGGCAATATGGGTCATACTGAAGTGATTTGTTTTGTTTGTTTACTCACGCAGTCGTGTCCGACTCTTCGCGACTCCATGGACCACAGCACGCCAGGCCGCCTGGTCCTCCACCGCCTCTCGGAGCCTGCCCAAACTCATGTTCATTGTCTCCACCACACTGTCCATCCATCTCATCTTCT
>JAACJT020000774.1:0-17861 GCA_009936485.2 Gymnarchus niloticus | reverse complement strand
AAGGACCTTCCCTGAGCCCCCCACGTCTACATCCACCATTCCTGAGCCCGCCCCCCGCCCCCCCCCCCCCCCCCCCCCCCCCCCCCCCCCCCACCCCCCCCCCCCCCCCCCCCCCCCCGCCCCCCCCCCCCCCCCCCCCCCAGCCCAGCCTACCTAGAGAGCAGCAGGCTGAAGTTGGCCACTCCTCTGCGAGGGAAGCTCAGCGCTGGATGAAAGCACCCTCTGAGAAGTTATCCTTCAAAAGTAGCTTTATTGTCGTTACGCTTGTAATCGTGAGTTTCGCGGGTAAGTGCATAATCCCCTGGATCTGACAGAAACACGGAGGGAAAGAAACTGGCAGGGACAGGAAGAAGATGACACAGAGAAGGCGTTCTGCACTTTCCTGAAGCGTAAGTGAGAACGTGATTTCTGTGGATGCGCCGGAATTCTATGTAGCGATGACTCAGTGAAGAAAAGGCACTGATGATGCTTACAGATAATCAAGTATTACGAAAAGGACCTTTAGGGCTAATTTGAGTGGTATTGTCAATGGCAGAATCATGATGGTTCTTTAGTAATTCCTAGAAAGTCTTCTTTGGCATATCTTACAGTTTGATGATTATTAAAATTTTTATTAATAAACAAGAGAGTCAGAGTTTCAAAAATCACTCTTCAACAATATTAATTCTACATGAAAAACAACATAAGTTTTGCCTGACAAGATAATATTTTGATTTTGACATATTTTTAATTAAAAAAAAAAAAACAATAACCTTGGGGTCACTGATCCCATCAAGTGAAGATGGAAATTTCTAGTTGTTTTTTTGAATCCAAAAGCCCATGGGAGATCGATTGTAACAGCGAGATCCTAATGTGCAGAAGAGTTTGAAATTTGCCAGTGTCCCTTGTCACGCCGTGGGGATCCCCATGTACGGATGATCAGAATACCTGGACAGCGTATGCCAGCCCAACTTCTCTGCATCCATCGCTCTCTCATGCTGGAATACTGACACAGCTCTGATCTGGAGGTCAGCCGAAGTGTAAAACTAGTAGTCTGGATAAGCCAGGCCAACGGTAAGGCCATCTCCTTTATTTACCAATATAAGCTGGGGAAGATGATAATTGTGAATAAAGGTGAAATTCAACACAACATCTCTCTGCTGACAAATCAGATCTAACGGAGAAATATCCGTCTTTCAGTCATATTCAGATACCTTAATTCAATTTACCAATGCAGAAAATGTAATTCTCAAAACAGAAACTTTTTTCTGCAGTTTATGTTATTAAACTTTTAATCTATATGTCTATTGCTATTTTAGTATTATAACATTTATCATTACATTTAAGGTCCTTAATCCTGAACATCCAAGATAGCTGTATAAGCTGTAAAGCATCAATAATTTATGAACAACCTCTCTGACGACAACACCTAGCAGTTTTGTTCCTGCATATCAGTTTTGCATATAAATAATGAAAACAATGGATAAATATTTAAAAGATAAAAACTTGCAATGCACAAAACATGCATTGGGATTGCTGACTATGGTAAGAGAGCTTAAGCCTCTAGTCCTATATGTCTTTCAACTGCATTAACCTGGGCTAAAATCCGGCTTAGATCAGAGGCTCAGCAAAGGTTACTGTTGATTACAGAGGAAAAAAAAAGTTTAACCCTCCGAATTTTCTATGGTGCAAAAAAAGATATTCATAGGAGGCAGCAATAGATGCAGACTGGATTAATGGTCATTAATAAATATTACAATTTTTATCTTATTTTAAGCTGCAGCATAAATGTGAAAAATATGTTTGTACTGTATAATGCATAAATAAGATACTGCTCTCAATATACCAGTATAATATGTGCTAATCAAAGACATGAAATTCCCCGATTATGCATTACTGTACATGTATTAACAACAATTTATTGGTAAGTGTGCAACTGCTTAGCTTTCACAGCTAGGAGTGTGGTTACTCGATCGTTTAAAACCTCAGTAAAACAGTCATCAAGGATTTACTGATGTGTTGATTCAAAGGTAAACAAAAGTAACCCTGCACACTTGTCTTCACAAATGGATGTTCCAGATGGAAAAATACTCCAGAGAAAATTCTCAAGCTGGCTTTATTTTTGCTCTAAATTCATGAAGACAGAAAGCTGTACATAATGTCAGATGTCATTATTATTATTATTATTATTATTATTATTATACAAGGTATTTAGAGCTCATGACTCCAGGCCTGCTGAAATTCTGCATTTCATGAGTTGATTTCAATTGGAGTCAATTTCAAGCTGAATATTTGTTGACTGAATGTGTCACATTATTTTTACACGTTAATAAGTTATTTTATAAAGCAGACTTTTAGTAAACATGTCAGGGCTATATGCGTTTGTGTTTTATTTTAATATCTGTAATATCCTACAAGATTGACTGACTGCGGTGTAGTGACCAATCAGATTTCTCCTCTGATTCATGGAGACGCACATTAGTTAGACCTGCCTCTGCTATGGAAAAGCATTTCTTAGCTTTATTATATTACAGATCGTGTAAGAGGAGACATCATCCTTCCATGTCTACTGAAGGAACCTATCCACCCCCAGAAACAAGATTTTAATTACACTCTTGACAATGATAGTAATATGAGTTACCATAGTTAAGGATGTTTGCTGTTACAAACATACATTTGTTATTATGCATCTGATTTGGAATGGACTAGTATAGACTCTGGTAATAGCTTTTGGATGTATTTTGGAAGTATTTTGTAGACCGCATAATGTGTTATGTAAATATTTGCTTCTGCATTGATGTATTTTTGACAATCATATTGTTTTAAATTTACTCATCTGAAAATGCAATTATGGTTATGTATAGACGTATGAACCTTTTCAGGTGTCAAACTATAAAAATTATCCAAAGCGTTTATCCTTGCACGTTGTACTTTAAAATGTTTTACCAACTTATTCTTTGATGTTGAACAATGTTCAATAGCTTATGTTAATGTGTATGGTTACCCCCAAAAACATGGGGTGTTGTAAAATACAGGTAGAACTCTTAAAAATTCACTTATTGCCTTTTTCATTGCATAAACTGCATCTTAATTTTTACTCGTAGCACAATCAACATTCTATAACGGCATGCATACGTTTTCTGCAGGGGTGAGTGCCCTGTATCCATGAGTGTATTGGACACCTCAGTGGCATGTAAACTTTAGCATTTATTTGAATAGCGGCCCCTGAGCCAGCATTGTCCGTGATCTCAGGACACTTCACTCTTGGCATGGACGGCGTAGTATGTGAGAGCTGGCCGTTGGGACACTTTATGCACTGCACTTAGGATATGAGCTAACTGATAAGTTGGCCTTGTGAAGACAATGGGGATCTCGTAAATATAACCCCTCTGATTGGTCAGCAATGACACACCGAGGAGAGGATACATGCATATTGCAGTGTCCAGATGGTTCAGTGCACGGGTGAAGTTCTATCCTCACTAGCAGATATTATACCCTTACTACTAATTATTTTCACATTTATTTTTTTTACACTTGAATTAAGACGAAATATTCCCCACAAAAGTAAAAACAAATGTCACAAACACTGATGACTGATAATATTACACCAAAATTCCTATAAAGACTTCCTCTCTACCATAACAGGATTGTATAACACAAATTATTAACGATTTAATCAGAGAATTAAAATGATTTCCCCCATAGCTCAGTCAGCTGTTCCTGATGGAGGAAATAAATTGCCCACGATAAAGCACTATTGCGTTCAATTTCAAATCAGGAAGAAAATATAACAATAAAACAGATTTCATAAGGATAATAAATAAAATAAATGCATGAATGGACAACTGAGATAGAATGTTCAGCTTTTCCAGTCTGTTTCGTATATCTTTTTCATTAGATACTGAATAAAAAAAATAGTGTAATCTTCTTAAGTTACCTTAGGTACATGTCACACTGTTCAATGGAAAAAAAAATCCCATGCTTACCTATAGACCCCCTGCCATGCAATGGACTGGTACCCCATCCAGGATGTACCCCTGCCTTGTGCCCTATGCTGGCTGGGATCGGCTCTGTCTACCCTTTGCTGGATATGTGGTAGGAAGATGGATGATGGAGGGAAGGGTCATAGTACTAGAAAATAACTTCATATGAGAAATCGCACCTCATTTGCTAGTACATAATCTCATTAAAGGCTAAGTGTGATGTCTAGTTGGTCAATAACTCATCAGCTCTCTCCATCCTTGTTCTCACATTAGGACATGTGCCGCTTCTACTGCGATTTCTGCTGGGGTCCAGTGCTGTGTAGCTATCACCCTGTAAATACTGTGGCCTAAGTATAACTCAGGTATACTGATAGGGTACACATTTGTTGCAAGCTATTAGTCCGATAACATATTTGCAAGTGCTGACATGAAGAAGTACAGAGCGTTTCAGCAGACCTAACTTTGGACCACTGACTCCCAGGATACATACCATGTTAGCATTCAGTGATCTGACAGGTCTTCTTCTGTCTTGCATAAAGGCAGGCATTGATCAGTTGCCCATACTAAATGCTAAACCAGCTTCTTAATACATGGATCTAAATAAGGTCTAGGAATTATTTTTAATTCTGTTTTTAAGTATGTAACCAGAGACGGCAGTACAGTACATGAAGAAGAGCGACCTTAACAAACGCAGCATGTGTAGTAATATCTCTATATCCATATAATGACTAAAAGCAACAATATTACATCCATTTTCCCTGACAGTCAGAGTCAGGTAAGAATAAAATATTTGATAGTCTATAATTATGACATGAGCTCAGCGGTATAATAAACTACAAACTGGGAAAATGAAAAGGACATCTCTCTGCCAAAGATACTTTTTAGAAAAGGTTGTATAAGGCACAAGTGAGCTTTCACCTTAGGAGGATCCCTCCTGGAGATCTTCCTAGTATTAACCTAGACCTGAAAAGTTAAGGGCATCCGGAAACCCGGCCTCCCATTCTCAATCCTTCAGACAGTCGCGGTGCCAACCAGCTTAAACTCATCAGTGCTGACATCCTGCTACTCGTAGCTATGTGAAGCTGGCAGATTAACTCCTGCTCACTAACCCCAGAAACTGTCAGCTACTTTTTTAAGCATTAACTCTAAGCTCCGTGCATCAGTGTAGTTAGGATTCCAGGTGATTAGGACACACGTGAAATATGCTAAAGAATAAACACAAAACCTCGTGCCTCCAAGGAACAGTTATTACTTAATGTACCATCAGGATCCAGTAAATATATGCAAGCCTGGTTTTGAAACATTTAAATAATTTAATATCAGCCAACAAAACATTTTTTTATTTTCTAAAATTTAACAAAAATAACTAATTATGTGAATGTATGTGGACATAATGAAACACTGTGACCCTGTACTGGAATAGGATTTATGGAAAATGGATACAGAAGATGGACAATGAACAATTTCTTTGCAAGCTGTTCCTTTCCTGTGGAAATGCCAATTTAGTCCAATTTTTAAGGTGACTATAAAAAAGTTTTTCTAGACAGCAGACTTTATTACTGTCAGCTATGGTCGACAAATCAGTGCACAAATCAAAACTCAAATCAGGACCCCAAAGAAGACATCCAGGCTTCTAGTAACCTACCCGTCCATTACATCACAAACATTTCAAACTGTTTGGTATTTTCGTTTTCTGTCGTAGTTGTTTCTACATATTTGTCTCCATCCTGATGCCTATGCAGCCTTCCTGTTTTAGTCATATGGAAAATAAATGTTTTAACTTCCCAAGTGCAGGAAATACAGACTTGAATGCAGTAGACAATGATTCAAGGTTAAATTTTAGCAAAGGCCACACCCTGAACCAATGCAAATCACCCCTGGATATAAACAGAGAGGTATTAGCAGAATCCACCCTTGATCTTCGGAGCATGTTTCCATTACCTCACGACTGTTTCCTGGTCCTTTTTTGTTTTTTGGCTCCTAGTCCAGTAGAGAATATGGGCTTTTAATAAGCTTCACTTTCAGTAAAGCCTCTCTCTCTTGCCTTATTAATGCGATGTTCTTGGGGGAAAATTAGCGTGTTTCATCCATTGCTACTGAGAGTTAATGGTTTAAATAACCTTACAGGTTATATATGAATATATACATACATATGTACTGTACACATGGGAAGACATTCAGTTTCTAAACAAAAAGTACAAACATATCACAATGAAAAACAAATTAAATTAAATGAGGTTTTGAAATGTGCAGGTCAATAAGGTATAAATAAATATTAAAATGCTTATTTTTAAATAGAGTTTATACTTTAGTTATTGAGATATAAATCCATATTTTTGTGAACAACCTTACAAACCACAAAATACTACAATTGTTTTAGTTAAACAAACTCTTCATGTCATGTAAATAAAAATAAACAGAAATGAAAATGCTGTGTGAGTCCTCCAAATAAATAGTGATATGATTTTGAGCACCACTTACTTTTCTCGAGACTATGTTTATGAGAATTCATTGGTACCCCCGCAAAACACATTTTGGTGTCATATCAATGTCTTTTCAGAATAGGAGGACACAAATGGCATTAACAGCTCTGAGATTTTTGAAGCCTCAGACATATCCATCTGTCAATCTTCTAACCACCTCTTCTGGCCTGGATTGCCTGGAGCCTATCCCAGGCAGCATAGGGCACAAGGCTGGGAAACTTTCTGCATGGGATGTCAGTTATCAGTCACATACACAAAACAATACATTCTGGGCTCTTTATAGACACCAATCAGCCTAACTGCATGCCTTTGGACTGCTGGAGTACCCAGATACAACTTACACAATACAGTGAGAACATGCAAACTCCACACACAGGGAGCGTACACGAGATTTGAAGAGCCAGCCCTGGAGGTGTGAAGCAACTATAGTCTAGAAATAACCTCCACATCAGTTACCTTTCACAACTGCCATTTCAAATGATGAAATTCAGTGTTTATTTTAAGATCAATAAATTTTTTTTAATTCTACAATAAAATTTTAAATGGTAATACTGGTAGGTCTTCTGTGATTCAGAGACGTCTATTTTAAACACTCTCGCTGTTTCCGAGAAATTCTTGCTTTTTGCTTCTGTGGGCTGAAAATAGAACGTGAATGGTGAATCAACCGATCCCGTCAGCAGATCTTTGCTTCAAGATACTTTACACCATCCTTTGAAACACACATGGATGTTCTCAAATTTAAATTTCAGCACCTGAGAGGTTTACAACCTCCTGTTGATGTATATTTTTGAAACACTTTTGGGACAGGTGGGGTGCTCGTTGCCAGAGGTCAAATTTACAGTGTTTCATGCAGATACAGATTTTCTACATGAAAACTTACAACCGTCTGTTGGCCAGCTGCCACTGTACAGATGGGCTGTGTTTGTTAAAGAAATCACAAACTTGCCTGTGATTGTCTTTATTACGGTCAATCCAGTCACATGACGACTGTGTACAGCAGGACAAAACGGCAGAATAACTACAGCACTTCATAAACCATCAGCGGACTGCAAACAATCAAAGTAGCTTTGCTATCAAACAAACAAGCAGCACGCTTAATTTGCTTCTATTTTTCCTTCCACGACTTTAAGGCAAACCACTTCGGAATCTTTTGCATTAGGGTTTACTGAAGAGAGATTAGATGTTTGGCCTTTTTGTGTGTGTGTTTAACATCAGTACAGAAATGTGGTCACATTTTGTGCTGAAAACACAGGGAGAGGGTAAACTGCTTGAAATGAATCTTCTCTTGGAATGAAGGATCAGTGAACACAATGCTTCTAATATATTTCTCCTCTGTGCTTTGGCCAGATGCCAAAAGGGCAATCCTACACGCAGTGTAACGTTGGCTTCAGTGGCATTGTACACTTGCTGGAACATTAAGCAGAACAGCTCACATAGGGGTGTGTATGTCAAGATAGCCAAGAATGAAACAAAGACGGACAGACAAAGAACACACATAATAGTTTGTAGTTCCCAGACTTTAAATATCTTCACCAGAGGAAAAAACACCTGCATCACAGCCATTTGATTAAACAGCATCAAAGCGTCTCACGAAACTAATTATCTGTACTCATAGTACAACAGCTTACAAGCGGCGGCTTTAGTGTCTCAATGTCTAACGCTCTAAAACCTAATCTTGTCTTGCAGAGTTTCAATGCTCCTTTTCGTTTTACAATGAAGTTATGGAAGTGTGTCGCCATCACCTCGATGCTCTGGGCTGCAGCACTGTTCCTCTTCCTCACTAGAGCCATGGTCCGTCTAGAGCCACAGGATCTGCAGCGTGTCACTTTGGGACCGTCTTCATCGCAGTCGCCATCGTCTGCTTCTTCAGATCCCTCACTTCCCTTGACTTCAGGAAGACCACGCCGCACAAGGAGAAACGCGGACACCTTCAGTTCTCTGCTCAAAGAATGTAAGAGGAAAAATTACTATGTGTCTATTAGTGATGGGAGACGTGAGGCTTCAAAACCCATGGTGGGTGGGAGTATCTCAAACTACCAATCAATGCTGGTGCTAAATGAGGCTTCAAAACCTGTGGCAGGCAGGATTACTCTGAACTAACAAATCAACACTGGCCTCATTTCTCCCATCAATGGTCTTTAAGATTAACTGTAAGTTCTAATTTATGACTACCATAATTTTGCCCAGGATGGATGGATGGACGGATGGACGGATGGATGGTTCTTACAACATATATCATGAATGCAAAGCTACTGCATTTACTTTCAGGATTCACTACGTGAGAATTGCTATAGCTAATATTTTTGAAAAGAACAATCAAAAAATAGAAGGGAATTCATAGACATGATACACTGTACTGTAATTGCTATGATTACAAATGTAACTCTCATGAAGGGGTACACATGAATAAGAAAGTTGCCGGTACTTAAGGCAATAAGCCGTGAGAAGCTGATAGCTCTATGTCACAATTAAGGTCACCTGTTGTGTTATAATAAGTAATTGTGCTGTGCGTAAGTGATGGATTCTGTGGCCTGTGTTACCGCTGAAATGACTGGTGTTCTGATACAAACACACTGGAAATATTTCTTACATGTGAGAAGCTTATTTGCATGCAAATGGCAGGTGAAGGGGTAATTCCAGTGTATAGTCACCTTCTATAGAAGGCTCTCACCTTCTGAGAGCACTCCCAAGAGTGAAATACCTTTCATCCTGGCAATCCACAGACTAGCTTTTCATCTACAGAAACCTTGTGAAAAACAAAGGTCAAATAATGTGTTATTATCCTGGAAAAACCCAAGATCAGATACATGCATTGCCAGCTGCTGCTTCTTCCTGTACTGTAATGATGAAATAATTAGCGTCTGCTTGCAATGAGCTGAGCTGAAGCAACTGCTTTGGCGTGTCGATGTAGGGAGACGTTGGCATGTGACAGCAGATTGGCTCTTTAGTGGTCAGCCAGTCAGGTGACAAGATTTGAGGGAAGCAAGTTCTTCCCTCTCTTTATTTAAGTATACAGTATATCTTAAGGAATTGTGATTTATATACACCATGATGGATGTGGATGGATGGAAATGATAGATGTCTTTCGTATAATCATTCAGAATTTGATTAATACTCCCATGCCTTCAATTTACGGAGTAGCTTTGCATAGCCCAGGCTATAGAGAGTTCATTATTTTGCACACAGCATACACAGTATCTTTCAGTTCACACTGTGAGGATTTTTTAACCCAATTACCATATTCTCTTCTTGGTGACTGGCGGGCAGGAAAAAAAATGTTTTGTTTCAGTGATTATTGTCAATGAAATATGGCAGCAGATTCACACACACTGACGGTTTTACAAAATCGTACATTTTAAGGCAGTAAAGCCTAAAGTTCAAGGGAAAAAAAAATCCATTTATTATTTTAATGTCATTGTTAATAAACCAGGCCTAGACTACAATATCTTCAATGTTAATTCAGATTCTATTGGCTTGATACTGAGAAAATTAGCTACATTTGTTGACAAAGTTATAGTTTATTGGTCATCATAGAAGCATGTAAGATGTCTTCAAGCTTTCTTCTCCTACTCTATCTTGGTCTCTATAAGACAGACACACAGATACAAGTGAGAGCAAGCTTGGGGTCAGAACGCTGGGTCAGCCATTTATCCAGTGCTCTTGGAGCACTTTTGGGGGTGAAGGGTCTTGCTCAAGGGCCTAATGATAAAACAGTCACTTGGCTAACTGTGAGAATTGAACCAGCAATGTTCCGGACATGGGCACTAACTCCCAACCCAGAGAGGCACACACCACCACCTCCTTACAAAGTCATTAAAATTTGCTGCATATGTGAAAGAAAATGATTCCTTGAAAGGAGTGGAATCCCTGAAACACCCTTTCCCTCTAGGCTACTGAAAAGGTTAAGAGTGTATACGCAGGCTGTTGTGTTTCAATACAGTAAAACAATTCTTGTTTTGCTGAAAAGAACTAGCTTCATGTCATTAGGAACAGCATATCTAGTCTGACTTGTTTGGTACATTAATAAATTGAAAAAATGTAGCACAACTTACATGCAACATCTTGCCAAGTGTCTTTACAAAGATTTGTTTGTGAAAGCGTTGCCATGGTTTAGGAAATAGCGTGTATGAAGATGCTACGCACAGATCAGGAAAACAAATCTTATGGCTTTGATGCGGATTGCCAGATCTTTTTTTGGGATTTTGCTGCAAGCCAACTGTCTGGGTAAATTAAGATAAGATTTCATAGGTCAGGTAAAGGGCTGGATAGGTTAGCTTTCATCGGTTAATCTTTTAAGCTACTAGTAGGCGATGGAGTGAGCTTTGTACAAAATTGGTTTAATCTAGGTGGGTGTCAGAGCTCTTTACATTCAGAAGACTACTTTTAGCCAAACGAGTTGCACCTGAAATCAAATCAGGACTATTTGTGTGATTCTTAAATGCCACCTGTTATTAAAACAGTTGAATTGATATGCTTTAAACTGCTTAAAAATGACATTTGAACATGTCAAGAATGTTTGCCTCCGGTGATTTTTAAACAATGTGTCATTCATCATGCTCTATATCATATTAAAGGGTTTCAGAGGTAATGTTTCACGTTTAAGTGAAAGAAACGGCAAACATTCAAGAAGGCTCAACAAACTAGGATTATTTCTCAACCTTTTTATTTCCATTCCATGACATGCTACATAAGATTTAGCAAAATATTTTCTAAAACATTTTAATATTCGCCAAAATGTTACACCTTTAGTTTTAGTACATGCCGGTTGTCAGACAATCTGGATGTTATCATTTTAGTTTAAGTCTGGGGTACTGGTTCTAACCGCCATTGTTAAATAACAAAATAATGGATAAATTAAACTCAGCAGGCTCTAATTTTGGGAATAATAACATTCCCTGGTGATGCAAGTGAAGACTGTTTTTCAATGAGCTTGAAAATCATCCACTTCCTGATATTAATGTGGTCCTGGCAACGTTATAAACTTTTATGTTGCTAGAAGAAATATCCTGTCATTGTGTTGCATTAGGTGCCCTTAAAGTGCTGAGATGTTTCTGTTTTCCAAGCAGGACCATTGTTTGACAGTCTTTATAAGGATGTGTGAGAGGATAGTTTATTTCTTCAATTAGTCCATCAGAATGTTCTGGTTGCTAAAAATAGCTCTGAATTGTCAAGTTTCCTAGTGTGTTATGAATTGTTATATGTTAAAAGACTACCTATATTTATGAATATTTATGAATAAGAAAGGTAGAAGTTATTCATAAAGAACAAGTGGATTTGTGACAGGAAACCCTGGGAAAGCTGTACGAGTCAAATGGTCTGTTAATTCAAATGCCCTTAGTGAATTTTGCTGACATCCAGGGGTTCCAGATGAAGCTCAAATATTTTGGGCACACAATGAGAAGACAGGAGTCACTGGAGAAGATGCTAATGATGGGAAAGGTTGAAGGCAAAAGGAAGAGGGGACGGCAGAAGATGAGATGGATAGACAGTGTAGTGGAAGCAATGAACATGAGTTTGGGCAGGCTCCGAGAGGCAGTGGAGGACAGGGTGGCCTGGCGTGCTGTGGTCCATGGAGTCGCAAAGAGTCGGACACGACTGCGTGACTAAACAACAACAAAGGTATGTCAATGCTCTACAGGGACACTAAAGACAGAACTGTCACTGGCTAGTAAAATTTTAATGTTACTTGCCAAACTTTGGATCATTACAGATAGTACTGCTTGACGATATAGCGAAAAATTATATCTTTTTCTCTGCATTGATCAATCTCAATAGTTCATATTAATGTTAAAATTTTTAAAGAGTAGACCTATCTATCTTGGTCCTATAGACTGAATAAACAAGATGTGATAGTTTAAAACATGATTTGTTATCAACAAATAACACACAGTATACAAAATTTCCTTGAGTTGCAAAAGACACAAAAGGTTTCAATAAATTATATAAACTCGCAATGTGGCTTGCAGGATAAGCCTTTCGGCAGCAGTTGACATACTAGGCTGGGATTAACATGCACCGCTGTACTCACTGCTTTGCATCCATCTTTGTACACACATATACTAACATTACATATGTTCATGCATGAGCATGTAATGCAGCACAGTAACAGAGTAACTGCATCAAAAATACACACCAAATGTGGTGAGTGAAAATCTGAACGTTTACTAGCTAGTGGCTAATGACAGATATTTTTTAGTCATTCGGTGTGAAACTCTATTGCACATTTACTTGCATTGCAGAGGACTGTATGTGCACTTGAATCCATTGCAATAATCTATTATTTATAATGTAAGCCAGTCAGCATACTGGTTGAGATTCCAGGCTTGCTAAGTTTTTGACTACTTTGGGTTTCATTGTGTTAATGCAATGTGGATTTTTTAAACACAATTATTTTTGCAACAAAAAAAAAAATTAAGAACCAGAAAGTTTCAGAAAACACAACTTTCACTCTCAATAGACCTCCGATACAAATAGGATAATGTCTGATAGTGATACCAAGCTTTTCCAGTAATAGTTCTCCTCAAAGTGTGTGTAACAGAGTTCCATTAGGAAACCTAGTAACAAGATTAAAAAAAATTGGTTTGTGGTTAAATTTTTAAACACCCTAGTTTAGTATTTTGGGATCAGTCAAGTGCACTCAGTCTTAACTTCAAAACTAAATCACTGATAGCATTATGCAGTAATATGTATGCATACGGTTGAAGCCAGAGGACTCTGCAATAGATCGGTTGTGGTCACGTTTTATGTACACTTATTATGGTTATTTGTTACTGGCTCTCTTTCATTTGAATGTATTTAATTATTATTGCGGTATTTATTTGCTGATTTTTATGTTTTTTCACTAAATGTATGAATATGGCTAAATGAAATATGTAAGCAGTGTCTGTCAATACAGCTATGCCGATGTTGAGTCCGAAACAAATTTCCCAAATAGGACAATAAAGTATATCTTGATAGGTAGCTATACATGCTCTATATTTAACAAGGATATAGAATTAAGACCGGTCAATTTAAGTTACTCAAAAATTATATACCAGAAATGTAAAACCATTTCCTACCTTGTTGTCTGAACTAATGTCTAAATCTTCAATCTCTCCTTCATGAGCTTTGAAATCCAGCTTTTTCTTTAGAGAAGGATACTAGAAAAGAAACATTGTTACAAAACAAGCTTCATATATGTGAACTACTGCTACATCACAAAACAGTAGTTCACAGCAGACTGATCGAAGAATAATCAAAAAAAGACATACTGAAAAATCATATCTCACCTCCCACACACGAATGTGTCCGTCGGCACCCCCAGTCAACAAAAGGCTCCGATCAGTATTGAACCTTACACATTTCTGCAGTGCGTCATAAGGGCTGAGGTCAGAGCACACCTCTCCCACCACCTCCACCTTCACTTGGGAACTCTCATTCCAGGTCTCCATTCGATCTCCTTCTCCAGTGGCCTGATGAAGACCGTCACGACGCCGTGGGCCATCCTGCTCACCACTAGCATCTGTTGACAAAAGTACTGGATAACTGACCATAAACCCTACAGAATAATACAGATGAACTACAGACTATTCAAACAAAAGCTAAGCATCAAACTAGTTTGTGTTCTTACCCCTCTTCTTCTTATCCATGTGAAGCTCTTTGGACAAAAACTTTTGAAAGCGCATCAAGCAGCAGCATCCATCCTGCCCAGCAGCTATTACATCACCTGCCACTGCCATGTTCATGGTAGCACGCGTTTCTGTGTCATGGGAGTGCAGTAGTGTGGCACTATGTTTTCCCCCAACCAATTCCAAGTTCAGAAAGTGCTGCAAGACAGTCACATCAATCAACCCCCAAATAAGTATACTTACACAGACACAGTCGTTAGATGCCATAAGCAAAATTTGTTAGCTAATTTTCAAAAAATGTTACATTTCATGTTATCATAAGATATAAATAAACTAATTTACAATAATAACAAAAAACAGCAACTAAACCACTAACCATGCCATTCTTAATGCCAGTCTTAGAAGCACCACCCCCACCAGCCGTAATAACCAATCCTGTTTCTCGATGAAAATGAACTGTGTAGAGGGGGAAAGGGGCTCTGTACAAGTCTCCAAGCTTCCGTCGACTCATAGCTGTATTGCCTTCACCCATGTCTTAAAAAAAAAAAAAAAAAAAAAAAAAAAATTAATCTTGAAATGTTTCACAACCTGAATGCATTTACAAGAGTCTATTCTAAAGCAGAATAGACTATTGTAATGCTTACTGTTAAGCACAAATTATACATTCTCTGTCTTACAATGAATTCAAAATGGCTTTCTGAAATTAAAATAAAAATTTACTTTTGCTGATGCACTTTTCACTGGTTTAAATTTCTGAAAGACATTCCATTGATTTACACTAGCTACTTCTGCATGCACAATTTTTATTTTGGTGTAGGCATTTGGAGACTCAACAGAAAACTAAAGTTATGTTTGCCTTTCTGGTGGAAAAAAATTATGAAACCAGATAAACTTAACCTAAGTATTTAAAGAGATAAATGGATCTTGCATTTAATTAGTAGTATATTTTTAGAATTTGATTTCAAACATATACAAGTCCATTTAATAAATACTATTTTAAGGCACTTAAATCACATGCATAATAACTCTTGCAATTGTTATTTGACACCTTCAAAGTATAAATTCATGTGTTGCTTTGGACATCTAATGCCCTAAAAGCTAAATGAATGTAATTTTTGCAGTTATGTTAAAACACAACAAAGTGCCAAGAAGGCTGTCAACATCAAGATATGTTAGTTTGTGCACGAAAAATGTTAAACCATTAAATCCCCACACCGCCGGCGAATCTGCGAGCAGGGGACGCAAGTTTCACTTTAAATCTCTATTTTTTCTTTCATTTTTACCTGGAATTCAATTTGAAATTTATATACTACCAGAGAATAGCAACCATATTTGATAGAGAAACACCGATATCCGTCGTGCTACTTATAACAAGTTGGACAGGAGAGCGGGAAACGCTTATATTACTTTATTTATAAGACGATGTTCTTTAGAATACAAGCTAAGAATTGTGTCGCTCCGTTCCAGTGACAACGCCGCTTCCCTTTGCTAGTTAGCAATACACTGCAGTCTAAAATCAGGAGCGAATTAGCCACAGTTCGCTTAGCGAACTCATGTGTATTTAGTAATTTTGAAACAAATTTACCACGATAACAAAGAAAAAGTAAAAAAAAAAAAAATGCACTCACGATTTCTACCCGACTTCTGCTTCCGTAATAATTCAATGTAAAACCCTTATCTTTCCCATTGTGAACTGTCAACAATCTGACAAAGAGAGTAAGGCATACTTCCGTAATTACACGTCAGCGTTCGCCATACGCAATGACGTCAAAACGAACGCCTAACCGGAACATTAACCCGTTACTTTACAAATGTGTAGTTCTTCATTTAACTCAGTGATGGCAACGTGTTTTCCCAAAGTTACCGAGCCTTTCACTATCGAAACAAGACCCTTATTATTATATTCTTTATATTTTACATACCGTATATCATATACTTTCTGTCTCTGTCTGATAGAATGGACGAATAATTTTGGATTATGGGCCTATGTCAATGCATTAAAAATTTTCTCATTCTATAGTATCGGCAATGAATACAAGATCACTTATCACCGTTATGATTTGCGGAATAAAAATGGAAAAAAAAACCCCAAATAAAATCTAACAACGGTTAAAAATAAACTGAGAATTTTGGAAAGATATTTAGGATAATCACCCACTTTAAATTGTAAAGATATTTAGGATAATCACCCACTTTAAAAAGGTTGCCTAAAAATATTGCAATTAATGAGGTCCTTTGGAAGAATCTTTTACAAATATCAGTGATCAAAATCTTCTTTTTCTGACATTACTTCTGAATCATGCCCTTACCAAAAGAATATTTGAGGTCCATTTCTGAAGAATTTGCCTTAGGAGGTCAATCTGCCACACAATTTTTATACTGCTTATCCAGTGCAGGGTTGCAGTGAACCTGAAACCTAAGGCAGGCAGTAATGGTCACAAGGCAGGGGAATACAATGGTTGCCAGTCCATCGCACACACCCTCACAGCCTGGGCAATTTAGAGGTGCCAATTTGTCTCAGTGTATGTTTTTGGTATTTAACATACAATATATACATAACATACAGCATATATGTATATATGCAACATACACTATATGGACAAAAGTATTGGGACGACTGCCTATGCAATATCTCATTCCAAAACCAAGGGTATAAATAAGGTGTTGGCCCTCTTTTGCATCCACTCTTTGGGAAAGGCTTTACGCTAGATGTCCGAATATCATTGGTGGGATTTGCTGTGATTCAGCCATAACAGTATCAATGAGGTTGGGTATTGATATTGGGACATCATGTCCCTTTCTGTTTGTGTGGCCTATGACACCACAGCTGAACTCTTGTTGTTAATAAAAGTTTCCACATCACAATCACTTCACTTGCAGTTACCCAAAGCAGAATTTGATACTGACTTGTTGGAAAAGTGACATCTTATGATGGTACCACATTGAAAGTCACTAATCTCTTCAGTATGATCCATTCTGCCACTAGTGTTTGTTTCTGGAGATTGCATGGGTGTGTGTTTAATTATACACCTGTCTCAACAAAAGTACACGAACCCTCCTATTAACTAGTGTCCCAAAACTTTTGTCCATACAGTGTAGGTCTTTCTCTTTCTGCCCACTGTTTTGGTTTTGTTTGCCATGCTGATTGCTTTACCCTCAATTCTGACCCATTGCCTGTGACCACGACTATGTTTTTGATGCCCCACTGGCTTTTGGAAATCTTCCCTGTTCTGGTTTTGACCCTGTTTGCTTTGACCTCAATTAAAAACTGATTTTGCAATTGGATACTACTGTGTCCTCAATCATTCTAGGTACCAATACTGCTACATCTGTACATTAATATTTTGTGTTTTCTCAACTATTGGGTTTAACTCCACAGAGTCAGGTTTGTTTTCAAAGAGTGCTACCTGACTCCTCAGGAATCAGCCCTTGAGCTTCATTCCTCACCTTTAAAATTGCTATAGTAACTTCTCCAGGCTGTGCACATATTCTGTACCATTTGGACAACCAACCATACAAAGAATTCTTTGCAAAGTATGGATAAATTCCCTTATGTTTGTTTATTGTCACTTGTTTTACGGGATCCTCAAGAGAACTGTTGACAGGCATTATTATTATTATTATTATTATTATTATTACTTATTAGTTCCAAGAATAAAGAAAGCTACGCTGGGCTGCAGAGCATTCTCTTACAGAGCTCCACAGCTGTGGAATGGTCTTCCAGCAGCAGTTCGGGAATCTGGCTCACTCTCCATCTTTAAGTCCAGGCTGAAAACACACCTCTTCAGTCTAGCTTACAGAGACCTCAG
>JAACJT020000773.1:0-11003 GCA_009936485.2 Gymnarchus niloticus | reverse complement strand
AAGGCCTGTTAGCCATTGGATTTAAAAGTGTGTAAGGCAACAGCTAAAAAACTGCGCCAGACTTTGAACGTGGCCTCAGAGCTGTGAAATTCACCCAACAGGGTATGACACACTAACGAGGCCAAGGGGGCACTCTCAGAAAACCAGGGCACTCAGTAAGCTGGTAAATCTGACACGGTGATGATGCCTCTGCCACAACCGAATGCACTGTGTCACAAACGTGAGGGAAAGAACTGAATCTGCCTTTCAGGGGCAGAAGATCGACTGGCTGATGTTGACAGCATTTGAGTTCACAATGTACATTTGCAATGACCAGTGTAACCACGCACGGGTGTCCTGCCACAGCTGCTATATTCAATTACAGACACACACAAAACACTCTATAATAACACACAGGAATACAGTGATCCCCATGTGCTATATTCAGGTTAAATTAATTGAGCGATAAGCTATCTTGTGTCTCTTGTTCAAAATACCGTGTGACCCCACATGGATTCATGACCTCTAGCCACATAAATACAGACCCATTAGCTCAATTCAATTCAAATTGTATGTCACATATTGCAAAGAGCGTTGTCACAAAGCACTGCATAGTCATGAGAACTAAGGTCCCCGGAGAGAAAGCCAAAGGTGACAGTGGCAAGGAGAATCTCCTTCAGGACGGAGAAACCTTGGCAACCAGACACAAGGAGGAGGCCCATCCTCATGTGGCCGGCACCGGGCAGGAAATGGTCATCAACACATTATGAAACAACAGAGAGGGATAACAGTCAGACGGACAACGGTGCATTGGAGGAAGCAGTCGTGTCATCTGGTTGATGAGCCGGTTCGGTGGCTCAGAAGATGACAAGCGAGTCAGGGTGGACAGATGACAGGGAAGGAGCACGTCATCGTGGTAGGCCAGCAGACAAATAGGGGAAAGGAACACCCGAGAAAAGAGGGTGGGGAGAGAGAGAGAAGTGCATGAGCAGAGCAGCAAGTTAAGATGCCGGAATAATTGCAACAAAACATCAAGAGCTCCAGCATAACTGTACATGGCAGCATAACGATGAGGGAGAGGCAGTGGGGACACAGGCTTGAGGAATCCCAGCAGTCCAACAACACACAGCAATGTGCGAGGCAGGAGTGACAGCACTGACAGAACAGTTCATCCAAAGTCAGTGGCACTGATCCACACCCAGCTCTACACCTCAGATTACAGCCTAGCTGGGGAGTGAGTAACTACCTAAGATCACTTAAGCTAGACTAAACAGGTGTGTTTTAAGTTTAGACTTAAAGATAGTAAGCCAGAGTCTCACACTGCTGCTGGAAGACCATTCCACAGCTGTGGAGCTCTGTAGGAGAATGCTCTGCAGCCCAATATAGATTTTTTCACTCTTGGAACTAATAAATAACCTACCGTATAACAGTGAAGTAAATGGGGTTGGGTGGGGGGGGTGGATGGAACTAAATGATCAGACACTTTGAAGCCAAACCTGAAAGGCCTCATAGGTTAGTAATTGTACATTAAAGTCCGCAACAGACTTTACAGGAAGCCAGTGATCAGTTCTGATATAAGCTGGTTGAGCTATGCTAAGATGATCAGTTCTAATGTGAGCCATCTTGAAATGATCAGTTTGGATACAAGCTGTATGGTGATGATCAGTTGGGATGAGTTCTGCTGAGATGATCAGTTCTAATATCACCTGTCCTGTGATAATGAGTTTTAATATGAGCTGACCTGATAAGATCAGTTCTGATTTGAGCTGTGCTGTGAAAATCAGTTTTGATAGGTACTGCCCTGAGAAGATCAATTCGGATACAAGCTGCACTGAGAAGATCAGTTTGGATGTGAGCTGTTCTTAGAAGATCAGTTCTGATATTTCTTGTGCCGTGATGATCAGTTCTGATCTGAGATGTCCTGAGATGATCAGTCTGGATATGAGCTGTGCTGCGAAGATCAGTTCTCCTATGAACTATGCTATGACAATAAGTTCTGACATGAGTTGTGCTGTGACAATCAGATCTGATAGGAGCTCTCCTGACATGATAAGTTCTAATATCTGATGTGCTGTGATGATCAGTTCTGATATCAGCTGAGCTGCAAATATCGGTTTTGATTGAGCTGTCCTAAGAAGATCAATTCTGAAATGATGTTTGTTGCGATGATCAGTTCTGATTTGAGCTGTGCTTTGATGATCACTTCTGATACGAGCTTTGCTGCAAGGATCAGTTTGGCTGAGCTGTACTAAGATAATCAACCCTGATATGAGTTTTCCTTAGAAGATCAGCCCTGGGATGACCTGAGATGATCAGTTCGGATATGAACTATGCTGCTATGACCAGTATGGAGATGAGCTGTGCTAAAATGATCAGTTTTGATATGAGATATGCTGAGATGATCAGTTTAGATGAGCTGGGCTTAGATAATCAGTTCTGATTTGAGATGAGAGCTTCTCAATTGACTCTTCTCATGTCCATGCAGTGATGTTCGTAAAAGCGATGGTGGTTTAAACAAGGTTAATGTGCACATCACTGCTGAATCGGCAGCTCCCACACGATTCATCACTATCCCAAAGTGTTTTGCCTGGAGGTAATGTACACATGCAAATACCTATTATTGTCCATCTATCAGCTTAATGATCTGTGCAGTTTCAATATTGTATAGAGCAGGTTGATGTACCACAGCACAACTCCTTACGGCATGAATAATGCAGCTAAGTGTGGTATGACCCGCTGTCATTTGACCACATCGTGTAGGAGGGAGTTTGTCTCTCAGCGGCTTTAGCAAAATGTTTGACATTGTAAGATCAGACGAAGTCTTTATTGTGTGAACAATTCCAGCATAAACATTTAAGTACCGTGACCCAGTAAAATCAATAAGACTCCAAACATGTTTATTTTGGAGGAATCCCCAGATTCTCTAAATGATGTAATGAGATGTTGGGTAACATCCAGTTCACCCTTGGCCGTTCTTACAGCCCCATTGAGGAATTAGAAAAGATTCATTTTGTGTTTAAAAATAATAATGTGAGGCTGATGTATAAAATGAAATAAGGTTGAAATGTAATAAACCCATCTAAGATTTTATCAAGTGTTGCCCGTATATATATGACTCAGTACCATAGAATGTTGATTTTTTCAAATGAATTGGCTTGATTTTGTTAATTGAATTGGTTTGGATAATCAGACATGAGAACACCAATTTAAATAAACGTGTGCTTAAGCCTTCAGTTAAGTTGTTTTATGTACAGTTGTATCTGTATTTCGAAATATGAAGCATTGTAACAAAAATAATTGGTTTGGAAAATGTTTTGTAAAAAATAACCAAAACGTTTTTAATCTGATAACTGACGTTCTACTGTATTTTCTGATGAATCATTCAACATGGATGGATAAAAAGGATATAAAATGTCTCGTAAAAATATATAAGCCACCACTAGATGGCTCTATGACACAGGCCAAGCCATAGCTGTTATTTTTCATTAAGCTTTATGGTATCTGTTAAAGTTGTTCTGTGTCCTGTCAGTTGGCCAATGTTCATATTCACATGTGAGACGGCTTCTCAACTCAGCTCTGAGTAGCAGTAAACACAATGTTACACATAAGAAGGCAAAGGAGGAGAATTTGTCTAGAATAGACTAACAGAACAACAACATAAAGGCCAAAATGAGCTCCCAGAAAACATTTAAGTGCCAACAGCACAATAAGTTTCTGGAACTTATCTTTTTGCACAGTTGGGTGTCAGCGAGAAACTAAAGAGAGATTGGGGTGTCAGCTGAGGTTAATCTAAAAGACACCATTGTCAGCTTGGGGAAGATTTACCAGTACTGTGGTGTAAAGTTTGAAGAACACAGTCTTGGCAAACAAAATTTGAATTTGAAAGTTATTTTAGATATAAGCTCTTGTTCATCAGCTTTATTTATTTATTTCTGAATTCAACCTGGATCATATTGTGAAATGACGTTTTAATGTTTGGCAAAATATTTCATACTGTTAAAAACCCTCCAAATCTCCATATTTCGTTCCAGACTTCGGACTTACAAAAGAGGCTTTGAGGTATGAAGATTTGTGTCTTTGAGGAAAGCCGATTTGCAGAAGTGACATAATGTTCTGTAGCATTTCTCTTTTGAGGTGTATGGAGTAAAAAAAAAAACAATCAACACATTATGAAATTGTTGGAAGTGTAATTCATCAATCTGTTTTTTAGATTAAAGAAATGCTTAACACTAAAATTATAGCAATACTAGAATGGTGCTTATATGTAATTTAATATCTTAATTATATGTAATGTCAAATTCACTGCTATAGATATTAACAATGGAATAGACACGCGAATGGTATATGTACACCATATGTAACAACAGATCCTATTCCATCTCATACAGAGTCTATAATAATTATGACAGAATGGTGGAGGAGTTTCACCACAGAAAGCCTGGCTGAGGTATAGAAAGTCCATGGAGAATCCTTCTGTGTGTTTAACAAATGCAGTTTTCATTGATTCGTTATTTTTTTGTTCACAGCGTGTGCATTCCTTTTACAAACAGAAAAGTTATATCGATGAAGTGTGGAACACGAGTGCAGCTGAAACTGATCAAATTAATTATACCATAACAGTATCGACAGTACAAAGCAGTAGAGGAACCTATCATGGAACTGCATTCCATCTTATTTATGTTGTTTTTTTTTTGTACAGACAGCTAGTACTTTTATTCATAATTTTATTATAGCATGTGTGGGCAGCCTGTGATTAATAACACTCCATTGTTAAACTTTACTAATCAGTGAGGTGGTGAAAATGCTTTTAGCCATAGTTTGTCCACTGAACATCAGTTCTGCTTGAGAGAGGAAGAAGACAAACAGAGAAGTGCGACCAAACAATTTTTTTTTTACCTGTTTATTTGGAAAAAGCAGTGCATTGCAAACAAAATCTTCATTTTCTTATCAGAAGTGCAGAAGAAGAACTCAAAAATCCTTGTTAGGTCAGAAAATGCTCCAAGTGAGATTGAGAAAAAAAAAAAAACAATCCATGGCCTATTTCTGGGGAACAATGGCTGGAGAGAAGGAGAGGGAGAGAGGGACTGGTCCAGTCTGCCTTAGTCTCAGCTCCACGTTCCCCTTGTGTGCTCCAATCTGTGATCTGGCGTGCTTTAGATCTCTAAATGAGTCCACTCCAAAGAAGAGGCTGCGATGAAAAGCTATGTCCACACTAGGAACACTGAACATTTTCACAGCTTTTTTCTTTTTCTTCTCTGTCTCAAGACGAAGAGCTAAAAAAGGGCCAGAAGGCTCCCAAGTCCATCATGCACCCCTGTGGGCCAAATGTGGCTGAGGGCCACGGGGCCCTGGCACGCAACGCCTTCCCTGACATTTGTATATATTTGTTCATTTCAACTGAGTACTAATTCCAGTTTTCCATGTTTATTTCTGACGATTTGTAGATACACAAGCTGTTGTTGATTTCAAAAGTATTTGAGCAGCTCTGAATTGAGTACATCTTAGCACCAGCACAAATAAGTGAATGAATTGAAATACACAGGGCAACCAATTACCCAACGTCTTACTTGTCGGCTAAATAACTTCTAAGGCGGGATGCAAATTAAGTCAAGTTCATTTTCAGGGCTGTTTCATGAAAAACTTTCCATGGAGGCAAGTGCAACATGGTCATAATGTTATCAAAATGCTTCACGGCATCTCAGCCATACTGCATTTACCATATTATCCTTAATATATGCTTTATAAAAGATAATTCTCTGTTTCTATACATTAACAGTCGACTTTTCTGTGCATGCCTATCTCTATTTTTGACTTTGAGAATGTTTAGGTTACAGTATCCAGAGCCTCTACATGAAGGGAGAGGAGAGAGCTGTGGACTTGTTAAATGTAGGAACTTGTGGAATTTGGGTTTTGGCACTAAAATGATCAGTCCAGAGTTAAAAATTGGATTTTGTGAGTTTTAGCAGAACTATCAAAACAAGTGTAGAAAACTGTGGTCGTTGCAGAGCTTCAGAGCTAAAATGCACAGGGTAAGACTGCACAGGGTTAGATGAATAACACTCAGCACCAGGCCTTTCTGACTTAATATCACTAAGTAATTTTTAATTCAATTTTACTGCATCAGAATGACCTTTCCCTAGCAGTTTGTAATCATTTCTAATTAGTATTGGCCTTATGTTTCCACAATGGTTTTAGTTTTAACTTATGCATGCAATTTTATTGATTTATGCAATTAATTTCTGAACTGGGGACTATAAAGTATACCATACCATGAAAAGTTAATGTGCCAGTATAATATAGAATATACAGACCTACCAGGATATAAATGACCGACCAGGCCAGTATGGTGCCTCGGCGAGTGTCACGGTCAACACACACATCCTGATGCACTCGGGTCTCTGTTCAAGTTTGAGCTGAGCATCTATGACACTAAGTGGAACTACAACAACAAAAACAAAACTATGGTCTGTCCTTAAATCCCCATGTTGCATATTTGTGTAGCTATGGGTACAGAGCCCTTATTTACAGTCAAATGAAAATGCCTGAAGTTGTGTCAAATTTTCCAATATTTTTCACCCCAAACAGGTATAAGGACATTGAAGTTATTTTAAATTTAAAGGAGTTACTTTACGAGGAAGCATGGGAAAATGGCATTTGACCTAACACAGAGCTCTGGGGTACTCCCGATAAGTATGCAAATTAAAAAATATCTTGACCAATACTGAAAAAATTAGTTAATCTCTAAAGTGCGACTGACTATAAAATATGTTGTCATTGATGTATCAGCTTTTCAGTCTAATAAACAAACCAGTGTGGCTGATAATTTAGAGATGTAGCTGCAGACAGTACTTGGCCTTGGAATGTAACAATTACTGGATCGAACCACTGGTGATTTCCCTTAGGATAGTACCTAACTTGAATTGCTGCGATAAAATATCCAGCTATTAAAATGGGTAAAATGTGGATATTCCTTTAAATAGACTTGCCTACTAAAATAAATAAATAGAATGACAAAGGTACAAAAACTAGTTATCAAGCTGTAATTCATTATTCAAAATGTTATCCATCCATAATGGCATGGTCAGCTGTAGTGCTCCAAAATGAACAGGAACAGGAAATGAGTAATGCAACATAATATTGGCTTGAGCTGAGGGAAAGCTCATCTTTGTGAGGTACTGGGTTCTATAGATGATTCATAATGATGCAGCTCCAGTTTAATGCTCCTTCCCGGTTGTTCAAACTGTTTGAAACTTCCACAAAACCAGCTGAATCCCACAACTTTGAAATGTTTACGTGGTTTATAAAAACGTCAAAGAGAATTCAGTCTACAATCATTATACAACAAGGTTTCATCATTTCTTGTATATTTGTCTACAACAAGTAGCACGTTGAAAAGATATTTCTTTGAATGTTGGGAACATACAGTCTCTGATGAAAAATGATATAGCAAAAATAAAATTAATTTTTAAAATTCTTCCATTATACATGAATGTCAGGGATGCTTGCTACAGATACAGTTCTGCTGAAAAGCCATCTGAAATGATTCTTTTATTTGGGGGTCAAAAGATCAATGCAATTACTACAAGACGGGAGCATCTCAAAAGGACATCCAATGAATTAAAATAATGGAAATGGAATCGTTTAGAAGGACATGAGTATAATGTCCCTCTTTCCACATCACCATGACCTCTGACTTTCCTTTTAAAATAGCAAGCTGTGAAATGAATGAATCTGTCCAGAGATTATCACTGTGAAAGAAGCTGTGTTTCAAACAGAAGACACCAATACCTTTCCGGGAAGCATTTTGTTATTTTATTCCAAAAACAGAGTTAATTGCTAGCCATTGATGTTAATAACATTGACACATGAAATGATGAGGTTATTAAAGTGTATTTTGTATTAGACTTTCTGGTTTGTCATTCTGGACCTGCTCGGCTTGCTGCCAGTGTGACCCTAACCAGGAGCAGCAATGAAGATGAAGACATTCAATTAAACAACATCAACAACAATAATCCAAACATGATTGTAGATATTCTTGCATTGATCCATTGGACCATCTATGTTCCATAATGTTTACGCAATACATGTCACAGTAAGCCTGGAACCAGTCTCACGAGATGTTGGGCACCACCTCCACTCTGTTTGCGTGGTGTGTTCATGTTCTTCCTGTGCTTTCATGGCTTTTCTACCACAGTCCAAAGACAAAAGGCTTCTTATCACCGTTGGGCCCTCAATCAAGGTCCTTCACCCCAAAACAGCTCTAGGGGTGCCAGATAAACAGCTGATCCTGTGCTCTGATGTCAAGCTTATTCTTACCCGTGTGTGTGTATGTGTGCATGTGTGTGTGTGTGTCCTCATGGACAGAAAGATAGGATATGTGAAAAGACAAACTCCCATGTACTGTGTGAAATGGCACAATAGCAAATAAAGGTATCATTTCTTTTCCCGTGAAGTCAGGTGAACGGGTGACTCTGTAGTACCCAAAGACTGGAGCGTATGTTCTCTACGATGGACTGGAATCCTGTTCAGGGCATGGGCCTGACTAGCGGTCTGATCTGCCTCACGGAATCCAGGCCCCTTGTACTGCATAAGCAGCTGGAAGATTGATGGCTTTCCGATATCAGTGAAGAAGATGATGAAAAGACATAATTTTTTTTCTGAAAAACGTATTCAAGCACTGTCTAAAAACTGGTTTATCGTGTGTCGTCTGCAGACTCAATTGTGAGAAAACAAATAATGCTCAAGGGTGCCCCCTGTGGCTGGTAGCATATGGTTCGATAATGGAGTGGGATTTCAAATGCTTCTCTTCAGGCCCTGGAAAGCGGCACGTTTTAATTGACGGGAAGAAAACACTCGTCTTCACTCTGCATTTCCATGAAGTGAAGCAATATCTGTTTCCTGAATGTAAATCACGTTTATGTGAGTAGAGCTGCGCATCTCGCAGTATTGCACAATGAGGCTCACTGGTCTGGATCAGTGGCCGAAAGCTTCGGACAGCACCCATCACAGCCAAAATCCATACCTCGAGCATCCACTGACAGCATTTCAGCGTTTAACTGTGGGTGATCCAGACCTTGGATTGTGGCGGTGATCTCCTCACTTTTACACAAAATGTTGTTCAGATAAACCCTAAAATCATTTGCTCCACGGTGAGCATACTCTCAGCCAATCGCATGTACAGTTGGCTTGTGTCATTGAGGTCTCACTGCAGTTGGTGTTGCAGGTGCAGCTCGTTAATGAATCAGTCTAATGGCTTTGGGAAGGGGATTGGAGCGTGATGCTGCATCATTGGGGGCCGTAATTTCACTTCTCCTGTACCCCTGTATCTGAAGTACACTACCAGTCAAAAGCTTTTGCACATGTTAAGATTTTCAACTATCAATATTACATAATTTTCACAAAAAATTCCAGACGCTCAATATTCATTGCAAAAAAATGACATTCACGTCCAGCATCCTTCGAATACCTTTATTAGCGAGAAAATTGGTCATATCTTTGGTTCATCAAAGTAGCCTCCTCTAGCAGCTACAACAGCAGAGCCAATTCGAGGCATTCTTTCAAGGGACATTAAATATTGCTCAGTAAGGTCATTCCAACACTCCTGGGGTGTGGTTTGTGGTTATTACAGTTTATTACGTTAATTACATTTATTGGGCTGGAGTTGAACTTTGTGATTAACAAACACAAATTACAACATGTACATATACACTATTGAGTGTGTACAATGTTTTGTGAAAATTATGTGAGTAACTTTGAAAATGTAGAAAATCTTAGTGATTGCAAAAACCTTTGACTGGTAGTGTATACAGATAGGGAAAACTTTTTTTTCCCTTCATGGCATTTGTAGCCAGTTTATTATTTAACAGATGAAATACTTGCCTTTTTTAAGCCTTATATCTTAAATTAACGCTACCTCACGTGTTATTTAACATTATAATCGCTGTTATTCATTTAATACGCATGGCACATAAATTCACTACTACTCGCCCTGTTGCTAAGATCACTTTTGGATGAATGTTTGTACTGTAAGTGTAAAAAATGATTTAATACAATATACTGAGTAATATAATGCTCCATAAAAACAGAGAAAGGTGAGAGTAATGGAGGAGTGATATTCCTGCCATGTTCAGTTTGCACGGGTCTGTGACACTGAGACCAGCGCTCCGTCGTTGATAACCTGACATGTGACATGTTTACTGTCTGATGTCCCTTGCAAATTAATGACTCGGAGGTGCGGCCCCCTGCCACTCCAGCTCTGCCACCCCCTCCGCAAAAACACATTGTGCTGAACCCCAGTCCTACGGTGGCCCTTGGAGGCCACACTTCATGCTTCTTCAGCCAGAACTCTGGTAGATCACAGCACTTAGTAATTAAGTGCACAGTCGCCCCTGGAGTCCAGCAGCCTCTACCACTGCTGCTCACACAGTGAGACGCTGGAGCCGCAGTGCGTCTCTACACCTGCTAATCAAGCAGCCATGATCCCATCTTCATTCTCATTCTCCCACATTCCAGCCATTTCTGTCTCTTACTGAATGGGCCATCAGCTTCCCAGGGAACACAGAGTTGTTACTGAACGGCACAGAAGTCGAGGGGAAAAAAAAAAGCTGTTTAAACATAAAAAATGGATTCTTTTCGTTTCTTTTTGGGTGGTATGGAGCCAAGTGTCTCATTATCACCTTTTGCCAACAGCAAAGGAATCTGGCAAAGGCTCCCATTAATAGTAATGAAAAGGTAGCCCTACTCAGGGATTCAGAATGCAGAGTCAAAGAAAAGGCAGCGTTCCTTCTTTTGGTGGGAGGGATGTGGTATTAATTACAGAGAGATGGGCCTGCGCTTCTCTGTTCTCCTTCACAGAGGTAATAGCTGGGGAGGGGAGCAACCGGTGAGCAGCGCAGTCTCAGGACTTGCCTGGAACTCAGGGGTCCACCTCACAGCGCTCTGGAGGATGCCTGAAGTACGGCAGAACAACAAAGCTTCCCCCACCCCCCCCCCCCCCCCCCCCCCCCCCCCCCCCCCCCCCCCCC
>JAACJT020000772.1:0-17866 GCA_009936485.2 Gymnarchus niloticus | reverse complement strand
AAACATTAGTGGATCCTGGACCATCGTACTCCCCACCCACCCACCCACCCACACACACACACACACGCGAGTGTGCGCGTGCTACAGCATTATACTGTCAAAAATGGCTTATGGCAGACCAAAAACAACAGGTGGCAGTGAGCGGGCCCTCGTTTGCGAACACTTGCCCCCGAGCATCATCGGAGCAGGGGTGACACGACGTCGCCTCTCCTTGGAAGCGGCCACGTTCAGCCCAAGTTGTCACCTGATTGGTTGCAAGGCTCAGCGCACCTGTTAGCATTCAGGGAACTTGTTTATCATTTTCACGGGTAACCCGATAGCGCCCGCACGGCTGGGGGGCGTTCCGGCTACGCCGGGCACCTCACGCCAAGGCTGGGGGGCGGATCAGGGAAGCTTATCCCCCTTCAGCCACCCTGGGCCATTTGAGATCCATTTTGATGTGGGGAAGCGGTCGGGATAAAGACGCCATCTCCAGCTGTTCATCATCCTCAGCTCCCGCCAGCCATCAGTGCGGCGATGCGGCTCCGAGACGAACGGTCTCCTTGAACCCCCGGAGACCCTGCTTGTTTACTTTTAAATATTTTTCCAGACTTCCTGCTGAGTCCTTTAAGAATGCGCTTTCCTGGGGGACATCTGAGCGGCAGTGAATTTCTTCCCAGAGATTTCCATCCCTCTGGCTGTTGCGGTCACTGTGCCATTTGGCATTCTTCCACTGGGTGACCGTTTGGGGACAGTCTAAGAGCCCGGTTTAGTCCTGTATCATGCCAGTTCCCATCCTTGGCGATGTGAAATGGACTCACTTCCCATTCTACTTGCCCACAGCCTATGAGGGCCGAGCTTTTGCCCCCTGCCGTTCCGTTCGACTTGGGGCCAGGTAGAAACGCAGGCCTCATAATCTCATGTTCCCACGTGAGGACATTCTCAGCAGAATATTGGAGGCTCCACCAGTGCCACTACGCTGTTCTCAGGTCAGTGGGAAAATTATCCCTGTTCCCGCTACCATTTGTCCACCCAGTGATAGGACCGGCTAGCTCAATCGTAAAATCAGCAGCTTGGGAGACAGAGGTTGAAGTATCGTAGTAACATGTAGACCAACTAGCAGCCCAAACACGCGGTGACCATCCACAGTAAGATTGAGACTATGATGAACCGAGATGCTTTTGGGGAAACGCACCTCAGTTTGTCTCTTCTGGCCAACATGGGGTCTAGGGAGGTGACCCTAGTCCCGTCATTAGTGTCGAGAGGAATTCAACGTGGTTCCGACTCTCCGCGAGGTTACAATAAGTTTGCCGTGGAGCTGAAAACACAGCTGCCGCCTGCCTGGTCTCAAATTGCACGGCCGTTTGCTTGCTTTGATTTCATCCCAAAGCCCCTTGCACTGGCTGTCTGAATGTATGTTTCTTTGTGGTCGTCACCATCTGGACAGCTGCGTGTGAGTGACTCAGGGGGGGTTCAGCTGTCCCAGTCCATGGGGAAAAAGGAACCCCCCCCCCCCCCCCCATTCTTCATGACAGGGAACCCAGACGACAGACCCCCTCCAAACACAGTAAGGATAGACGACAGCTAGTTGACTATGCTTCTACTGAACCCCACACATAACCATTAGGATTTCCCTTACATTGTTTCATTATATGTGACCTTAAAACGTCACTTTAAATGACCTTTTCTTCACAGTTAATGTTCAAATACCTGCATATCCCCAGTAGGGACTTCTGAAGATCCCAAGTGACTTTTAAATCCACCTTAATGCATAGCAAGCTCTTCCTGGCCATGTTCAGTGGTGCTGTGATGATTAGACCTTCAGGTAATCAGCGTGATACTGGGTGATTGCTGACTGAGGATTAAGTCAACTCCAGGTCTTCAGAACAACTTTGTGTAGATATTTTTGGAATCATGGTCTTGTGGTCTACCCTGAGGTTTTTAATTACACCAGCGTTTGGTGTATGTGGTTGATCAAGATATACAGATGATGGTCCGATTATGGTTATATATGGTTCTGTTTATTTAAACATACGGCTTTTCGGGCACATCCTACACGTCAACACCCAAGTTCGGGATAACCCAGGCTCCTGCAGACTTTAACTTCCTCTTTCCGGATCATCCGTGAAGTTTATGGGCGTAATTTATGATTAGCGCCTGGGTCAGAACTTGGATATCAGCTAGGCCTTTATTTCATTAAAGAGGTGCCAAAGAGACAGTTGTTTCCTGCATCTGTTTAGGATCGGCATGTCCCGTAATCGGAAGTAAAATTCAGCCGGGAGTTCTCCAGCAGTGCCCTGGAAGCCCGGGTGTTGTCGAAATTATTATCGCAAACGTCGCTGCTGGCGTTAAGCACAAACCTTGGTCCTTTGTTTTTTTTTTTACAAACAAAATACCAGAACTTTCAGTGCTATTTGCACAAAAAAAAAATGATTTGTATAATATTATTTATTTGAAAAAATAATCAATGATTTTTTTCATCAACAAAACAGTAATTAAACAATTCAAATAAATTCTATACAAAGCTTCTTAAATACATTTACGCTGAAAAACAGTCACGTTGACCCGAAGTGCCTTTATACATATTTGCAAAAAAAAACTTAAATTAAAAATTATATAAAAAAAGAACTCCACAAAAAAAATCATAAATTCACAAACTCAAACACAAATAGTACAATTAAATAGAGGAATACAACGTACGAAAAAGCCACAGTACTTGAACAGAGTCGACGGCATCGTGATCGTTTTGCTCCGAGAATCCGAGTGGACTTCGATACGCCAAGGCCGTTGCAGTTTTCGTATACACAGTGATCGAGTCGTCTTCGTTTGCGTTAGATATGCCATTTAAAAAAAAAAAAAAAAAAATGCAGCTGTCCGTAGTGCAATGAGGTAAGACCGTCCTCGCAGCCAGCGCAACAAGGTCAATATGCACCTTTCTGGAAGATAAAACGCGGGTAGGCCGACCCGGACGGACGTCCACCGAGGTGGTCACCATACTCGCTTCCATTGAGAACCAGCTCATCCTGAATATCAGTCTTGACGTCTCAGTTCTTCAGCAGCACTCACACGGAGGGAAACCTTCCCTCTGGATTGAGCAGCATTCACTGGAGTAAAACCTCCCCATAGAGCAGACAAGGAGCAGCCCCCTGTTCTGCTGTTAGACCTGGAGGTGGGGGACAGAGAGGAGGAGGACGTGGTGGTTAGCCTTGCCACCAAAAGGTTCTCTCGAGGTGGCAGTTGACATGGGGCCAGAGAGAGGGAAAAAAAAAAAAAACTCACCTCAGTTGCGATGATACATTCATCTTTTTCCTCGGATATGACGTACACTGACTGGTACTTGGTGTCTTTGCCTGCCAACTCCGAGAGTTTCTTTTCCGAAGCATCACTGTGGGGGACAACGAGAAGCCAGGTCAGATCTGGGAAGCAATGGCGGTCAGCGGTCTGTGTCGCCATCGGTCGGACTCGCTGTGGAAATTGGACTCACCTCTTGAGCCGTTTTCTGTGCTTCTCTTCTGGATGGCAGTCCCGAGCTTCACACTTGGTGTCGCCCCTGTTGTGATCGTCCATCACCATGGGCAGCTCCTCCTGCTTCAGTTCATGCACCAGATTGTAATCCACGGATGGGTTGCGAGCCTTGTATCCGCTCCTCTCCCCGCCGCCATTGTCACAGTGGAAGTCCACCTTCTTGTTGGTGTTCTTGATCTGTGTGGGGCCGACCACGCTGACCGAGAGGTCCTTCTCACGGTGCCGATTGTGGGTCAAGTTGTTCATGGTCTCGATCTCGCCGTGGCCGTCTGACAGTTGACCCTGGCGCTGGCCCTTCACCCGGAGGTACACGGCCAAAATGGCACCGCCCAGCAGCAGCAGAAGCACCAGGATGATCCCAGCGCACACGGCCGTCCAGGGGAACTCGCCTACCTCCGAGTACCTCTTCCCAGGAGCCTTGACGTCCGACTGGCTGCCAGGGTGCTCAGGAAGGAGGAACTGGCAGTTCTTGCCGCCATAGCCCTGGGAACAGGCGCAGACATAGCGGCCATCCCGCTCGTGGCAGGTCGCACCATTATGGCACGGGTTGTGCTCGCACCGGCTGACGGGTAGACTGCAGTTCTTGCCCACGTATCCTGGAGGACACGTACAGGTGTAGTCATCAATGCCATCCTGGCACGTGCCACCATTCTGGCAAGGGTAGCTGGAGCACATGTCGACGTTGTCGTCGCAGTTCTTCCCCACGAAGCCTTCCGGACACTGGCACAAGTACGAGTTGACATGGTCCACGCACTGGGCACCTGAAACAGGAGTGGGGGTCCCTCAACATCCGCTGCTCCCCACATCAAAATCCCAAAAAGAATGAAGCAGAAAGCAGCTTCCGAGCCGGCTGTCAGATGGTGCCACCAGCCTTACCGTTAGCGCAGGGGTTTGAGCCACAGGGCTCAATTTTCTTCTCACAGTTGAAGCCGGAGTAACCCGCGGGACACTGACAGAAGTAGCCCCCGTCTGGGTTGTCCACACAGCGCCCGTCATTGAAGCATGGACCGTCGGCACAGGTGATAGCACTCAGATCACAGTTGGTGCCGTAAAAGCCAGGAGGGCAGGCACAGCTGTAAGTGTTCTCCAGGTCCTGCCCGAGAAAAATCGACACACACTTAGAACATCCATGGCGAAACACACTAAACACCTTCAGATCGGAGTGAAGCCACCAGCGAGCGGTGTCGGAACATGGACAGCTGGTGCTTACCGTGCAGCTTCCTCCATTCTTGCAGGGGTTGTTGGAGCATTCATTGACCTCAATCTCGCAGCTGGCCCCGGTGAAGCCAGGCCGGCAGGAGCAGGTGTAGCTCCCTTGGCCAGTGTTGGTACAAGTGGCTCCATTCATGCAGGGCTTGTGGTGGGTGCAGTAATTGAGGTCTGAAATACAAAGGAACATGTGGCTCCGGACTCAGAAGGGCGACGAATCACCAGCTTTCCGACAGCACGTTTGGTGGGAAAGCGGGTGGGACCAGCCTAACAAACACTCCCCCCCCCCCTCCCCCTCCCCACACGTTTTGTTTTTGCCTCTGTGGGGTTTCTAAGTCGACATCTCAAACGCATAAAGAAGAGACAAAGTTTTCTGGGCCGTCGAAGGCAAACGTATATGCATAATTCCAGCGAGAGCCAGGAACACAGGCATTTGCTCAGCCCGGCGTGCGGAGACCAGGCTTTGAGGTGGACGAGCGCCAGCTGGGACCCACCTTGGTTGCAGAAGAGGCCTCCCCAGCCTTCCTGACAGTTGCATTGCCAGGGCTGCTGGCAGGTGCCGTGCAGACAGCCCGGGTAACGGATGCAGTCGTCGCAGTAGCGTCCGCTGAAGCCCACCCGGCATCTGCCGAAGACACGGCGGTTAGGAGAGGAATTGTTCCTCGAACTGGGATTACATTTCCCCGTCACTTTGGGAGGTTTGGAGAGAGGCGTCAAATGTGGAGGGGGAGGGGTGAACAAGGGGGGTAGAGACTCACTTGCATTCGCCGGGCTTGTCGCAGAAGCCGTGCTCCTCGTCGCATCCAGGGAGGCAGATCGCTGCAGCGAGACAAGCAGGCATTTTAGCACCATCGGAAGACACGTGACAGTCAGTCTCTCCTGTTTACCCCGAACCTCAGAAAGCCATTACCAATAAATCCCAGTTCATTTATTTCCAAGAGCTGGTGGCCCCATTAACTGCTACCCAGGAAATATTGGCCTTCCCCATCACCAGGGAAAGACTTTCTGCTTAACACAGTTGCCCGCAGACAAAGAGGGCGCGCACAAAAGCCCCATTTTTCTCCTCACTGTGGGTCAGGAGGACCCCCTTTTCTCATTCTGTGCACACAGCTCCTCCCCTTTTAGTATCCGCGAGTCTGTGCAGATAAGAGTGGACAGCTGGCGTGCATGGTGCCATTGCGGGACAGCTGCCCCATTGTCTCCTCTCACTCGGCAGCTGCCGGCTTCCAACAATACCTCATCCCAGCGGACCAATCAGAGAGAGGCGCACCCCCGAGCAGCCAATCGGCCATTGAATTTAATCTGCGGCACGCGTGTGATTATTCCGCAAACTTTTCTAATTTGAATTCTTTGGTGTCGAGAGGGGGGGGGGCGAGGGGACAGGGTGCTCTTGGGTGTCTTTGGTTCGCTTTACTCGATTCCGCATGCACACTTGGCAAAACTGAAGATCGCTTTAGTGGAACTGACGCACTCGTACATATCCCGCACGGGGTCGACTTACGATCGGTGCAGTACTGTCCCTTCCATCCCGCGTTGCACACGATCTCGCCCCGTTCCCCGCAGGTGAAGTGGCCGAAAGCGTCGTCCCTGGGCCGGCAGAATACCGAGCAGCCGTCGCCGTAGTAGTGCTCGTCGCAGACGAAGCGGTAGGAGTACTTCAGTTCAGTCCTGCCCCCCGTCTGCAGGTCCTGGGACCACTCCTCTCCCACGGTGAGGTGCCGCTGAGTGGTAATGCGACTGACGAGGCGCTCCGGATTTTCTGACGTGGATAAAGGAGCACGCAAAATGCAATACACATAAATATTCAGAGGCGTTGCCACGTCGCCGCACTAAGACATGTGCATGTGAAGCGCCGTGTGCGCTAGATGAGCTGGTCTGGAGGTGCTGTGCTGTGCGTCCATGAGTGAAATCCGTGATTTCCCTACCTGTTGAAAGGTCCTCGCTGGAGTCGGTGTGCAGAGCTTCGATGATCAGAGAGAAGGTTCCCTGCGGGAACAAATTGCGTTGACTGAACGGCTTAAGATGCCGTTTCTTCCGCTACTTTCTTGAGATTCAGTCCAAGAAGGCGCACCGTTACCATGCCGATGGAGAGTTTATAAACGGGGATTTTTATAAAAACCCTTAATGAAATCGCCACAGTTCTAAGGGTCCACGTTTCGAAATTTCACCCGTTGACGTTTCCGAGATTTTGCTGGAAGACTTGAACGCGAACGCGTGCGAGTTTTTAAATCATAGCCAAAGTTATTTCTAAGGGATCCGGCATCACGAGACCGCCAAATACATCAGTCGCTTTAAGCCAGTGATGTGCAAAGCCGCAAATATACTTACGGGCCATGTGAAGCCGAAGGGAAACCTTATTGGGTTGCTGAAACTGTTGTCCGATGTCGTTTCGGGAACTTGAAAGGAGTTGGATCCGAGAACGGGAGTCACCGCGCCGCCGTAAGTGCACGGCGGCTCGGGGGACACGTTCGCCTGGTAGTGCTTCAGGCAGATCCGAAAAAACGTTTTGCATTCACACTGCTGGAAGCCAGCAGCCGTTCCCCCTTTGCAGCAGTTCGTGTTGCCCATCACTCCTTTCTTGTTGAGAAACTCCTGTAACTTCAGCTCGAAGACACCAGAGCCGAAACCCTGCGGGGGGGGGGGGGGTACGAACACGTTCAGCCGCTCGACCTGGAAAAGGCTTTCGACTTAACGGCAGACCGAGTCAGCGGTGTGTATGCAGACTGCACGACTGTCCCGTGATGAGCAATGGAAGAAAACATGCACAGAAGTTGTTCAACTTACCTGGCACATCAAAGCACACATAATGGCAGCTATCATGAGCGACCGGCGTCCCATTTTGGTTCAGATCTGCTGTAGCGTTAGATTGCAGAGCCTGGGCAACTTTCCTAGGTCCCAGCTCGGATAGTTAATGAAACGGAGTCTCTGCTCACGGGTGCGACTCTCTCAGATGCGCCCTTTCTTCAGTGGGTGCGAGATTGAGAGGAAGCTCTTTCTCTTCAGAGCCTCTTCTTCTCCTTCTTATCTTCTTGCCTCGGCCATGCGCGTTTCTTCTCCGACAAGTAAATAAACAGAGTAATCCGCAACGAGACAGCGAGCGGAGCAAGAGCCCCGGGCCAGACTCTGGGAATGAGCTCGAAATTCCTTGCCAGGGCGATAATTCCAATGGTGAAATGAAATATTGCAGTTCGGCACAGATTCTGACTTGTACGTGCAAAGAAAGCGGGCGACCAACTTGTAGAGGCGCTCCCCCCACGGTGGTGCTGATCCAAAACACCCCCTCGCTGCCTTCTTACTTGTTCTTTACAAGACATGAAACTATGCGTGTGTCTGATGTTCTCGCCGTCCTGCCGCCGGTTTTATACAGACCGCTGCCTGCTTGGGTAATGAGATGCAAATGAGGTGCCCCCCAATCTGGCTGGACCTGTCACAAAGGGACACTTTCGGGGGAAAAAAAAAAAAACCTCTCAAAAGATCGCCAAATGGTCACTGAGCTGTAAAATGTGCAACCCTTCCCTATGGCACAAAGCATGCTCATTTCCATTCCAGCAAAAAATGTAAGCGTAAGAATCCTTTACATCCTTTCATGATAGAAAATCTGAAATTACAGCAGCCTCCATTCCTCAGGTGTCAGATAAGAAACGTTACTGCGGCGGTGGGAAGGGGTCGTGCTCAAACGCGCTTGCCTTGCCCATGCTTTCCAGGTACACGTTCGTGCGGGTTTGCGCGCACTCTCCACTTTCTAAGACTTGCAGGAAGAAAATGGGAATTTTATTCTGCCAGTTTGCGGTCGACAGGACTCAGGGTAAACGCTGTTGTGTAATATCGTCCGGGGAAAAAACGAGGCAAGTCCATGTTGCGAAATGATTTCTATAAATCACAACTTGTTCGTCTCTCTTCCTCCTGTGCGTAAAGCGAGAAATACACAGTATGTGGCTGGGATGATAGTAAACACTGAATAGGGAGTGTAACTGGCGTGCATCCCCTCCCCCCTTGAATAACGGTGCACACAACTTCGGAATAACACACTTCATAAAACTGGAAGTGTAGAGAAAAGTGACTCAAAACGCTGTGCGGGACCCAGAGTGGCTCTGATGTTCACTTCTACACAACGTTCTCATCACTGTACCATTTCACAATTTCTTTTATCTTTTTTCTTTTTTTGCAGCATGCATCCAAAATACAACTCCATCCGTTCTCGGGAACTGCGCCTGCCGCGTTTCCAGGGCCGAGACTGCGAATAGTCCTTCGTAAAGGTTTTGTTAACTTTGTACAAGTATAGATTTTCCCTCTTACACACTTAAGCTGGGCAGTAAAAAAAGTGGCTTGGTGTGTGTCGCTCGCGTGGCCGTCATTAAGGCACTTTGTTATTGTGTGAGTTTGTTCTTTGTGCTCTCAGCTGTATGGTAATCCGGCCAGCACCTGCTCTCCCTCCACTATAACAGGGAGAAAGAGCCCCCTCGGCGTGCGCTGCGCTGCCCACTACAATGTCCGCAACGTGAAAAAAGTTGCCCTTCCAGCCATAAAAAATAGCGCAGCAATCGTCATCTCATTATGTCCACCGTCAGACGCCGCCACACTTGTTTGTCTTCCGCCTTGTTGTTGTTGTTGTTGTTGTTTTTCTCCGTGAGACTCTCACCCGCATTCAGGCTTGAATCAAAGCAGACTAGGTACCGTAAAAAGTTCCTTTAAAGTTGACTATTGTACTTTTCCAACTACTTTGTGTTATAAGAAAAGTTGGTGTGTGTGTGTGTGTGTGTCCTTTTGGGTGCGCGTGCGTGTGCGCGCGCTCGCGTCTTTGTGTGGATGTTAGTGTGTGTGTGTGTGTGTGTGTGTGTGTGTGTGTGTGTGTGTGTGTGGGGGGTTACTTAATTAGGACGTTAATTGAAACGGGAATTTAATTTTGAGAATGGGAGAGGCCGTTTAGTTTTCTGAGATGTGTTACATAACAAAAGCGCAGAAATCTTTGCTCCCTCTGAGGGTATTCAGCGTGTCAAAGGCATTTAGCATCCAAGGTTGTAGTAAACTTACGCAAGGTTCTACGTCATGCTGCATTTGTTCTCTTAGCCTCGGGTGGCCCTAATGGTGTCAGCTTCTCATACACGAATACATGCGGGGCAAATAAAATGCTGTGAGCTGACAGACAGACTTATTAGACGTTTTCGAATATACCGCCTACCACGACTGCTTTATCATATTTATATTACTTTGGGGATTTCTTTGCAGCAGCAGCAGCTTCCTCCTCTCCTTCGTCAGACGCTCATCTGTTGCACACAGGCTCTTCTGCCGTCTTCACGCCGGTATTAACAAATCTTTAGGAGAAGAAAAGGAAGAAGTTACACGCCTAAGATCTTATAAGAGGAGGACAGCGTGCCGGTCGTTTCATCCACATAAGGCATCAGGTATTTATTAAATTGACGTGGCACACATTTCTCCATTTCTGCAGCAAAGCGTAACTGAAGGGCAGGCTGAAGCCCTTCAGAATCTTGCCCAGTACACTTATTCTTTTCAAACTTAATTTATGCCACGCGATTCTGTCTTGGTTAAATCAAGCAGAAAGCTTCTTTTTCTTACTCTCTCGCTCTTTCACAATGTGGACTATGGAGAGACTGTTTAACTTAAGTGTTTCTATAGGGGGCTGTTGTAGTTTAACTCCTGCCCACCAGTAGCTGCGATGAACAAAGGAGGGACTCGAGGTCTGACTATTCATCTTTTCTTTGCGCTTTAATTTTCATTGATTTTGAATACAAGGGGAGCCCTTGGGGATTCTATCTGAAGGGCAGGACACGCCTTTAGACGCGGCCGGTCCCCCGGCCAACCATCTGCTCCCAACCAAATGGCGTTTTTCTGTGTTTTTTTTTTTTTTTTCCTCCACTTCCAACTGCATGTCTCTACTGTTTCGCTTACATGTTAGGCAGCCTTCAGCCAAGCTGAACTGGAAGCACGTTAAAGAACCTGCAACGGTATGGCCTGCGCCATATGGTGGGAGTGGGGGGGGGGAGAAGCAGCAGTTTCGTTCATGGGAACGTAGACGCGCCGTGCATCGCACCGTAATGATCATATGGTCCACCAGTCCAGCTAGGGGAAAAACATCGACAAGAACACAGCAACTAAATTATTCCCCCTATTAGGAAACACAACTGCAGCTTCAAACTTATACTTTATATCTATGGGGAAAAAAAAAACAAAAAAAAAAACACCTTTGTTTCATTTTTACTTGGATCAAAAGAAATAGTTTCGGAAACTAGGGCTGGCAGATGCCAGTTAAAACTGGAAGTCGTGTCCTATAAGATAAATCATAAATACATAAATCGAGAGGTAGAGACAGGGGGACTGCTGGGAGTATTCTCCTCCCATGGAGTTCCCTTCAGTCTAATTAAGCATGCGGGGTTGGGTTCAGTGGGAGGACGTATCTTTTTTTTCTAAGCCGAACATACTTTAGAGAATGGATAAAGGAGCTTTTTTTTTTTTTTTTTTCTGTGATCATGTGTGATGCTGCAAAGGCATGCGCTAATTATAATAATAAAGGGTCTGTCGCGTGGCTAGGCTGCTTCACAGATATGGCAGATGATGGATAAGCGGCATTTTTGCATCGCTCCCCTTTTGAGAAAGAGAAGAGAGGAAAAAAAAAAAAAAAACCCATCGCAAATCATCTGCTCCCGTTCTGCGTCGACCCTCATTTTCATGATAATGCAAACGTGTTTACCTGTGATCCTGGGACCGAGGAGGCATTCCTTTGTCTCCAGGTCAGATTACTTTGGCCAGCTGCTCCACAGCGACAAGGACCAGTCTAAGAGTGACCGTATTGCCGATCTGTTTGTTGCTGAGGTCAGGCAGGAAGGCTATTGGGGGATGCTGTTTGGGAGTGGCCGGTGCACCGCGGAGGGTGTGTATGTGTGCATGCTTTTGGGGGTGGGGGTGGACTGATGCTGGGATTCAAATGAATGCTTCTGCAGAGTTGAGGGCAGTCGCGTGCCGATGTCTTCCAAAGAACATCTGCCTCTTTCCCCGGGGCGGTTTAGTTCATGTGATTGCACGTAAACGTATAGAAGTCCTGGGCTATGACAGGAAGGGAAAGAAAGAGGACAATGGAAGGCGATGCACTTATTCAGACCAACAGATTGCCAGCGACATCAGGCGCAAGTCGACGTCGAAAGGAAAGAATTATAGGCTCCTCCGTCCGGCGACGTTTCGGACACCTCCACGCGCATGAAAGTTGTGTAAATCGGCTGAAGCCTTTAGAGTGCAAATGTGCAAAGATATGGTTGATCACTTGAATGCAGACTGATACACGAAGTAGTTAAATATTTTACGCGAGTTGGGGTATTTAAATATATAAGTAATTCTTTGATCGGGCTCATCAGTTTGACCATTAGTTAATCTCACCCAGCAGTTGCAACCCAACGGGGAAGCAGTGAAATGCCATACGTGGAATATTTCATTTTCCAGTGGGGTCTGATCGTCACATTTCACTACATAAACAGATCATCGCTAAAAGAGAGGTGTATACATCACTTAACTTATATATTAGTCTATTTTTTGTACCTATTTGCAAACCAATATTGACATTCCCCAAACCACGAACGTGTGAATGGGGAATTAAAAAGGGGGCGATGCCCCTTTCAAGCAACTTCCCATCCCTCAGAGAGCATCTGCCCAGAAATGAACAGATGCAGGCACCTGCAGTGACAGCGCCCATATGTTCCTCCTATTCACACTTCCCAAGACACGGTCACAATGGGTCGACTTTGTGTGTACAAAGTAACCAAATATATTCCTCTTATCTCCCTGGGGACCCATGTCGTGTTATGCCGTTTTTCATCAGTAAAAATAACAGGACTCCACTACCACCTATATGATGGCTATTTTTCATTGAAACATGCAAACGTCCCATTTTATCCGAGAACTACTAAGGAACATCTTAAATATTGTACAGCTGCTTCACAGTGTGCTCAAGGCGTGATAAATGCACTACGGATTCACCAGTCCGTCTTTTTATGCGTGTCAGAATTTTTTATTGGTGAGTTTTATGGTTTGCCTGTATATCCATTGTTCTCAGAATCACAAATAAGTGTCAGCGAGGGCAATAAACAAACGTGTAAAAGAACAAAGATATTTATTCATACGGCAATAAAACTTATCAAAGGCATTAAATAAATTACACGACAATGATAGGCTTATGCTATGAATTGGAGATTGCAGGAGGGAATTTCACACAAATAAGAGAATGTATTTCTTTCGGTGATAAATATCGGGGGGGGGGGGGGACGTCATGTGGTAACACCCACGACCACATTGACGAGAATTTTACTTGAAAGTGGAATTCCAGATCCACCGGCGGTACAAACGTAGACTTGCGGGGTGACGTCATCGAAGCGCGACCGGAAGCGGGCGTCTTTTAAAAGTCACGTGACGGGGGTCGCGCTGTAGTGTTGTTTTTTTTTTTTTAAAATCATTTTTCTCCCCCCGTTTAAACGCATTTATACAGAAACTAAAAAATTAAGAAGAGATAAAAGTGCTATTTAACAGTGAGTGCGACGGAGCGTCGTAGTGTGTTGGTAGGTCTGTCACCTAATTGCGTGCCATATTCAGCTTGGTTAGCCAGCTATCTGTTTAGCTGAGTAGGTAAATATTGTAGTGATAATTATATTGCTGCCGTGTTCTTGAGAGGTTCGGGATCCTCATCTCCCATATGATACCACACACGTCTCACTGGACAGAGGTGCAGCTGTCGTTAGCGCAGAAGGCTTTGCAGGCAGTTCATCTGGGAGACAAAATACAGAAGAGCAGAGGCGCCCTAAGGCTTCTTGGATTAATTGTTTCCCCCTTATATTCTAAATGGCGCCACGAAAAAGCCAAGGAAACAAACACTTATGTAACACCAAATTAAAAACCGCATTCTAGAGCTGTTCGGCCTGCTCCATGTTCACTGCTTAGTCATTTTCTGAAGAAAGAAAGAAAAAGAAAAGCATCACCACATTGACCACTTCCCTAGACGATTTATTGGGGGAAAACTCAAAGTTTAAAAGTGGGTGTACGGAACAATGAGGTTTCGAAGGTTTTCAAAACTCAGTGAATAATTTGTGGGCGCTCACAGCTAGTGAGAGACATCCCGGGACAGAAACCGAGATGAACACAGAAGAATCTTCTGTTCTTCAGTCTATCTTTCATTGTAATTATTAGTGAGTGCTATGAGTTGTCAGCTTAATGAGTGACGTTGTTCAAAGCAATGAAGTAATTAACTAGTAATTAATCTGTAGCCATTACTTTTTATATTTTATTTCTTTGGCTCGTTCTTTGCTTTAGACTTTCTCCAAAGCTCAGTCTTACTCTCCAGGCGTAGTTAGATGCCGATTGCGTCTCGCTTTATCTCCGTGTTTTGGTATCATTGGCAGGGATGGGGGTGAAAGGTCTGCAAGGCTTTGTGGAGACCGTCAGGCCAGATGTCGGCGTGCAGGTGAACCTGAGGGAGATGGCCAGGCTTCACCAGCAGGCTCACCCAGGCAGCCAGGCGACTGTGGTGGTAGACGGCATGTCCTGCCTGAGGAGGTGGTACAGCTGTGAGGCCTGGGTACACGGTGGCCAGTGGAGGGAGTACTTTCAGGGCCTGCGTGACTTTGTGGGGGCCTTTTCCCGGATCGGCGTGCGGTTGGTGTTCTTCTTTGACGGGGTGGTGGAGGAGGGCAAGCGGGCGGAGTGGGTGAGGCGGCGGCTGCAGGTGAACAGGGAGGTGGCTAAGCTGTTTGGCTACCTGAGGGAGCACGGCCGCCAGCCGGGTCGCCACATGTTCTGCCTCCCCTCGGGTCTGGCCACGTTCTCCAGCTTCGCCCTCAAGTTCCTGGGCCAGGAGACCCGGAGCACGGTGCGGGAAGCCGATTATGAAATCGCTGACTATGCCCGTTGCCACGGCTGCGTGGGCATCCTGGGGCAGGACACAGACTACCTCGTCTATGACAGTGCCCCCTACCTGTCCATCGGCAAGCTGCGCCTGGACACCATGACCACGGTGATGTTCTCCAGGGAGAGGCTGTGTCACGTGCTGCAGCTGGGGCTCTGCGACGTGCCGCTTCTGGCCTGCATCTTGGGCAATGACACGGTGCCCGAGCGGCGGCTGCAGCATCTGCGTAGAGACTGCCTGGCCGTGTACCGGTGCGACGCGCCAGGCCCTTTACCTCAAGGCGACAAGGTGTTCTCTGTGGCAGACTTTGTAAGGCGGCATCGACCCCAGCAGCAGGCTGTCAAAGGTGTGACCCAGCTCCCGGTGTCGGAGGAAGACCGAGCATTGCTGGAGGAAGGCGTGCGTGCCTATTTGCTTCCGGGTCAAAGGTCCCCCTGGGTGACCTCTGACCACTCACCCGCCCCCTCAGCATTTGCGATGGAGACGTATTCCAGGGCAGACATCTTACAGGTACGTTTTACAAAATTGTGCGCACTGAAGCTCCATAATGGACCAAGATTGAGTTTGCTCTTTGTCCGAGAGCCCCTCTGTTACATGCTTAGCCGCGTCCGAAGCCCCCTGACTGCATCTCCCGCAGGCGGCCCGGGAGAAGCACGTAAAGGCGGAGAGCTTGATGGTGTATAGCGTCCTCCATGACGGCGTGGTGGACTGCAGTAACACCCTGGAGGATGAGAACATACCCCTACCCCCCCAGGTGCTCGTGTATCGACCCGCCAGAGCACGGATCTACGGGCTTCTGCTGCCTGCCCGTCCAGGTGACAAACAATCACTTCCTGAGGATGCAGCGGGGCCCCCATTACAGATGGGATTCTTGTTGTGTCTCTTCCACCATTTCCCTTTTAAAGAAGGTCTGTGAAGGGGTGGTGGTCTAATTGTGGACACTAAGTGATTGTGGTGTCTTTGAGGTATGCTCAGTCCTTCTCAGCCCCAGGTGTTGGGTATCTTAATCAGCACCCTTATCTTCTCAAGCATTGGATTCATCATCCATCCATCCATCCTCTAAAGTGCTTATCCTGTGCAGGGCTACGGGGGGCAAGACCATTGCAGCGCATTGGCACACATGCACTCAATCGCTGCGTGCAATTTAGACATGAGTCATCTGTCAGTTAGCGATAATTAAGACTGCAGCCTGCTTGGAACAGATGCCAAAGCACAGCGTTGCTGTAAGTAAGCGTAATTTGAGGCATTTTTGATTGGGTCTTTGTGAAATTCGGGTGCCTTGATTTAGGGCAGGTAAGCCCTGTGCCAAAGAGGGACCAGCACCCAGACACCCGACCAACCAGTTCTTGGGCATGTGTGATCATGTGACCTCATGACACTGTGTGCTGAGTTTCGACCTCACCCCCTCCCCGATGTTCCCCATGGGCTCATCTCGGGCTCCAGGTCACGGAATCCCCACCCCCACCATCAAGGAATGGTTCGCCTCTCCCGGGAATCTCCTCCACGAGCCGGATGTGGTGTGTCCATCCCCTCTGAGCGGTCCAGGTGAGCAAGGTGGCCGACATTGCGGAATTCCACTTGTAGCGCGTTTTATTTTAGCTTAACTTGTCGCCGGAATCTTCGTAATGCTTTGATTTTATGTTTAATAGTGTTCCTCAGTTTCCACCTTTTTGTGCTGATTGCTGTTAATATGAAATTTAGAGGTAAAACAAGGTACTTTAAATCCGTGTAGATATTTTTGGCCCAGTATCTACCAGAATATGTGACACTTTGGTAACGCCCCCTCCTCATGTCTGAATGGCTCAGAAGTGTCCAGTGTTGAGGTCTGTCTTTGTTTCACCGTTTCCTCCTAGAGGGAAGCCCGGATTTGGAGCTGCTCTGGTTTGGGACAGACCCAAGCTTGGAAGCCGTCCGGATCAGCAGCTTTCTGGCCGTCTTCGACTTGCGGGAGCTAGTGGGTGTCGTCGAGGAGCTGGACCTCCCCTACGTGGCTGTGGTGAGCCTGGTTACGTACATCGCTGTACAGGTAAGGAGCTCGAGGCGTGGGGCCTCAACTGTAAGAAATTAGAAGTATCTTCATGAAGTGTTGATCAAGGTTTTACCAAAAGAAATGAGATTTTCACTTTATAAGCTTATTGTTCTGTCGAGTACTAACTGGGCTGTTTTTATTTCTTCAAGTAGTTCCTAATTGTTCTTAAATCTTGACGTAAGAAGGAAACATGGGTCACATGTGATGACATCCTTTCAGTTGCTAACAGTGAGGGCTCTAAGCTTGCGTGACCTTCGACCTCCCCCTCGGTTGCTTAGAGACCTCCATCTCTGTTCTGAATGGTTTTACACTCCTGTCACCCTCCCCCCCAGGTGAGCTCTCTCTGCTTGGAGGACATTGACGCGTACCTGAGCCAAGCCGTCTGCATCAGGTTCAAGTCAGACACCGAGCTGTTCCACATGACAGTAAGCAGCCACCACCCTGGGTCTGGCAGCACGATGCCCTGGCTGTTTCGGCCTCGTCTGTCACCTCGTTTTACTGGGCCGGCTTCTGCCCTGTCCTTCGTCACGTCACCCTTTCTCGGTGACATCTTGGGCGAACGAGATGGTGACAAAGTGCGTCCGGACCGAGCTGCCAAATGTGCGCGTTCCTTGTCTGTTTGGGCGAGCGGAACAGCACCTCCCTGTGGCACGGGTCTGAGCCACCGGTGCTATTTCCATACCCCTTGCCTGTCGTTTGTGGATTAGCCTCACGTGAGATGTACAGATGGCGAGATAAACGAGATGGATCAGAATCCTCGCATGGGTCGTGAAAAAACGCCATCGCACATGCAGGAACCGCAGACGGCCCGCCCCAAAATAGCTGCCCTCCCCATCCCTTGGCCCCCAAGAAAAACAGCTTATTGTCTTGCGACAAAAACCGCAAGGATGGTGAAGGGCTGCGCCTGGGTTGCAACATTGGGACCGCGGGCCCATCTCAGCTCCTGGCCTAATGTGAGCCCCCACCCTGGTCGCTATTCCAGGTCACGTTGCTTCTTTCCCTCCTCCCAGACTGATAGCGATTCCACGGGTCGAGATAATCGTTGACGGACGAAGCGTGTGAAACCGCCGCCTTCTGATTTACTGCATGCCGACAATGTATTCCAGCTGTTGAAGTGGCGTGTCCCCCCCCCCGAGCCTCCTAGCCGGGTCACGGTGGGTACCAGGGCCCGCCCCCGCCCCCCCCCCCACCCTCGGGCGTGGGGGTCGGGCCGTGCGGGGGTGGTT
>JAACJT020000771.1:0-17876 GCA_009936485.2 Gymnarchus niloticus | reverse complement strand
CTGTCCCTTAACCGTTTTAATAGTGAGCTTTCCTTAACCGTTTTAACAGCAAGGCTGTCCCTTAACCGTTTTGACAGTGAGCTTTCCTTAACCGTTTTAACAGCAAGGCTGTCCCTTAACTGTTTTAACAGTGAGCTTTCCTTAACCGTTTCTTTTTTCTAAGCACGTAACTAAGTAAAGTATACTTTGATGGCAGGCCTTCTCTAACTTTGTCTGTTAATAAAATTCCCCGCTGTTTTTTGTGGGTGGTGGAAATATTGCTCCAGATTATTATATATATTTTATATTGCAGATGTTCTTGTTTGCCTTTCTGTTTCTCTGTATATTACTCTTCATATTACTTACTATATATTTATATTCATACATAGAGGGTGGCTCAAAACAGGCTTCCAGTTACAATCTCAATTCAACTATAAGCCTACCTTTGAGTTGCCCTGTATAAAGATTTTGCAATTACCTTTCTTTGGTACGTGAATTTATGTTTGCATTTAGGCCAAATTTGGTAAAATATTGTGTGAGGGAATGACACTGTAGTAAAACGCCTCTTTGTCTGCGTTATTTCACCTGTTTGTAATTTAATGCAGTGGTTTTGGAATCATATAGTGAGACAGTGATATTTAAAAATGTGTTTTTGTGCATATGCATCTTAAGTTGGTGTGTATTTGTTTGTCTTTGTGCATGTCTCCTGTGTGTGTGTGTAGACGTGTGTGTACCATGCTTATATTTCATTGTTGGGACAAAATGTCCCCAGGAGATAATAAAAACCTGATATTTTTAACTCGATTTTATAAAAATCTCTGCAATCACAAAACCAAAATAGCCAAAAATATTACATTTTGTTCGGTTACTTAAGGTTAAGGTTAGGGCTCAGTGAGGGTTAGGGATGTCGTAGTTAGGATTAAGGTTAGGCCTATAGAAATGAATGGAAGGTCCTCACCAGGTTAGAAACACAAACTGTGTGTGTGTGTGTGTCTGTGTGTGCGTGTGTGTGTCTGAGTCTGTGTGCCGCACTGAGGCAGACACAGACCCGACTGCAGTGGGTCCCTCCTCTCTGCCACCAGCCCTCTGAAAGGAAGAAAGAAAAGCATTTGTTTGACGTTCATTCAATTTAAATGCAGCTGGGGGACCGCCATAGCCCTCGCGGGGCCCGGGACAGCAGATGGGAGGCTGGGGTTGCCTTGTAGGGGCAGGGGGAGGAGTCACCGTGGTCTGGAGGTCCAATGCGTGACAGAGACCCTGAGTCTCACAAGCTCCCTCAAATGAGGGTGATGATGTAGCATTCAGCCAGGAGCACAGCCAGGGAGTCTGACAGTCCAATCCCACATTTGACTCTGGTTAAACACGGTGGCCGGTGTATATAACATTTCAGTTTTGTATACACTCGTATTTTTCCTTGGGTGGTATGAACTGATATTTAGGTTATGCTAGCATACATCTGGTGCAGGACTGCCGTGTTTACTACTCTTTAATTCGCACGCTTCACTCCTTGGCCTTCATGAACTCTCACATGACTACTCCTACATGCCCCCCCTGCCCCAAAAGAAAGATGAACACCCACAGAGTCACACAGACGCAGACTCGCGCTACTGCCAGCTCCTTGCTGTTAGGCTGCGCCGAGGCTCAGTCTTTATGCGTCAGTAACAGCGTGCCGTCCGATTCGAACCCTCGCAGCTCCCGTAGGTGCACACATGGCAGATATCCTGCAGGAGGCTGAACTCAGGCAGCACTAAGACCCACCCTTTTTATTTGAAGGAAGGTGGTGTCAGGCTATCCCGCTGAGCGTCCGCATGCAAGCATGGAAGACCGTCCAGCTTTCTCTAATTAGCTACCGATTGGTTGGAGCGGAGCGCCCCGTGGTCACGCTACCCGTAAGCGTGGTGATTGGTCGGGACCTGTGAGCTGTGGACGGCGTGTGGTGTTTCCCCCCACCGAGGTGAGAAAACTGGCCAGCTCTGCCCCCATCAGGCGGACAGGGGTAGTGCAGCAATGTGTTTGTTTGTCGAGTGCTCAGCAGGGATCTGCAGCCAAAGGCCGACCAAATGAGTGTGATTTCGATAGTCCATTTGGTGGCTTATCGTCTCTTATTATAATCAGCCTTCTGCTGGCCTGACTGTTCGGATGGACATTTTGTTACTATAACCATACATGCCCAGGGTTGACCATCATTGTTGTTCATGCGAAATAACTTAAAAACAATTTAGAGAGACATTTGCAGTGATTCTTGAGAAATACCTGTAAATGGCACTGGAGCTTGTTTATGCGGTTGGTGTAAGGCAAAAGGTTATCCTGCAGAGGGGGTGGGTGGAGATGGTGTTGGGAGGGAGGAGCTGGTGTTTATAACCATTTTTGTGAATTAAAATGCACTCCCTGCTGAAATGGCAGAACGAGCCAGGTGAGAATCTCACGGAAAATGTGCAATGTGGCCTCATTTTCCATTTGCCCGGCAAGCGACGTGTGGGATGGGGGGTGAGACTGGAGTCTGGGGCAGCTGTGGAACCTCGACTGCCTCAGGGTTGGGGAGAGTGGGGGTTGCCTCCTTTACCATCAGTCCCAACTGGATGTCTTCTATCACAGGCGTCAAAATCAGAAACGCAGCCCAGCGGTACTCTGGGTAAAAGCGTTCGCAAAGCAGGCCTGTAACCCGTGTCCTGGAGATCCTCCAGTGTGCTTTACTGCCTGGACTGTCTAGACTGGAAAAAAACAAACACTGCAGCTCTCACAGTTTGAAGCCATCATCTTGATATTGTGTTAAGCACCAAAAAAAGAGAGAATTAGTCTTTTTTTTTCAGTTCAAACCTACCCATAATCATTTGCAAAATGAGCTGTACTCTTTTTTCACCTCCAGCCTCTCTAAAGCCAGCCCTAGCCCACTAGGACTTGCATCTTAGCATCCCGTCTTCATCTCCTCCAAGTCCGACGGGAGGTGTGGGGTTACAAGGAAACGGGCAAAGGAAAAAAAAAGAAGAAATCTGTGAATTGAGTGTAGTTTTCCTCCAACCAAATCCCATTATCGAGAGCAGGCCTAAGGGATATCGTCAATATCTTCATGACAGTTATTAGAATTTGTTGACCTAGAGGATCTGAGTCAGTACAATCTATTTATACTAATGTCATGCCGGCTGGGGCGGATGTGCTGCATGGCACGTTTTATGGGTGTCCTGTAAGACGCTGCTCTCAGAGCACAAGTCTTTCGGGGAGATGTCTGATCCACAAGAGGAAAGACGACCTCTTTCCGAAACCTGGTGTAGGGCCTTGCATTCCAGGAGGTGCAGGCTATGTTTGGATCAATCTGGCAATTATTCATAAGCAAGGTAGAGTGATGTGGAGAGAACGGCGCCGCTGGCCTGGGATAATCCAGCGGGGACTCGGCTCCAAGTCTTCCCTGGCCCCACCCGCTTCCTGGTGCCCATGTGACCTCCGGCCCGCTTTTCTTGGTTTTTGAGCACCGGCATTTAAAAAAACAGGCAGTGACAGGAGCAGGTGAGATGGCAGCACTGCCATCACAGGTGCTCGGGTTCGACTGCGTCTCGGATGAATAAAGAGCCTTCCTAGACGGACAGGTGACGGATGCCCTCATTTTTGCTCATAGCTGGGGTCCGAGGCTTGAAAGATGAAGGTCTAGAGCATACTCTGAGGTGGGGTAGTGGTTTGGACTGGGGGGGGGGTCTCTCTGCTTCTCTAGCAGATGTGCTGCTCCATCAACACCCCCCCCCCCAGCTTAGGTTGTCTGCCAGCACCGCCGTCTCTTCTCAGCCGGAACAGCTGCTCTTTAAGCTGCTCTACGCTCGCCTGCCCGCCAGCGGTATTCTGACCGCCGTGTCCTGTGCTCACCCCTGCACAGACGCCACTTACTAGACTGCGAGACAGAGCAACGGGGCCCCGTCCGCGACCGGCCCCCTCAGGCCCCGGCGATCGCAAGGCCATGTTAAGGCCTTGAGTATATACAAGAAGTGGCTGCAGCAAGCCAAAGAAAACTCCGGAAACCGGTGGCACGACGTCTTTGGCCAGGCCTGTTTATTAGACCTGATTTTACTGCCTTATAGTTCACATATGGAGGCCAAGCCAGCTGTTTTACAGGGGTGACTGGGTCTGAATCCAGTGTGGGTGCACACTTTGTCTCCTGACACCTAGCCAACAGAGATGGGCCCGCCCCTATCCCAGTCCCACCTCAATGACCTTTTTAACTACGGAAACACTACTGGGGGAGGGCTGTTGTACAGCTTGCTCAAATAGCCTGCTACTTTTTAATTCGTAAAATTCCCCTTCAGTTCAGAAAAATGCCATCTACCAAAAGAGCAGAGTGAATATTTTAATCTTGGGATTTTGATCCAGCAAAAATGTTTGTTTTGATAGATAGATAGATAGATAGATAGATAGATAGATAGATAGATAGATAGATAGAAGTCATGCACATTATGATCTTTAGGCATCACCCAGGACATGCCATCTACATACAAAGCAGGGGGAACAGGACACGGTGGAGCTAATCAACACGGTGAGCTCTGCTCAGCTGTTAAGATTGCCACGCTACCTTTTACCTGATTGGTTTAGAGAAATGCTTTTCACACCTCAGCCCTCAGCCGACAGGAGTAAAGCTGTCTGAATAGAGATCTTTAACCATCTGTTACTAATAAGTCTTCTGGAAATAGTAGAGATACGGCCCGCAACACTGAGCAGGATAAGTGGTCAGAAGATGGATGATGGATGGACGGATCAATGGGTGGACAGATGGACGGATGGACAGACTGATGGATGGGTGGATGCATGGATGGACTCGATAGTACAAATGAAAATGATGATTTTAATATTTTTAGCATTAGCATGGCGGCTCAGTGGGTAGCATTGTTGTCTCACACCTCGGATGTCGGGGGCTTGAATCTTGCCTCAGCACCAAGTGTGTGAAGTTAGAACATTCTCTCTGTACCATGCAGTTATGTTTCCATAGTCCAAAGATACGCAGCCAGGCTGACGGCCCTCAGTGGATACATGCATGAGTGGGCATCCGGTCCAGAGTATATCCCAAGGCTGTGCTTTGACGCATGGGCTAGATTTTGCCTGAGGGTGTGCCCTGTGATGGACTGGCACCTACCCCAGCCTGAGATCGATGGAACTCTAAGAGAACGTTGAATAAATATCCTCTATAGTTCATGAGGTCTGGTAAAAATGAGAGCATGCATATTTAGTTGGCATACTTCACCCAGAAGAACGAGTCTGTCCCTGGAAAATTACGCTGTCCATTTCCTCCATCGAGTCTTCTATATTGTCCAACAGTGGCAGCGAAAAGCATTGTCCTTCCATGGGTCTTCTGGACCTGTTTTGCATTTTGTTCTCCTTTACTCAGAATTGTTTAAGTTAGTCCCTAAAGCTAAATAATTTATTGATAGATAGTCTAGTTGCTTTATGGATTGAACAATGTAACAGTAATAATAAGTAATATCTTCATGATGCATCAGCATAAGCTTAACATGAGCAGAAGGGAAAGGCATCACATTTTCAAACAGATTTGTTTAACGTGATTAATGGCGCAGAACAACATTTGTCAGTCTTGGAGAGACACCAGCATTAAAGATGTTTATTAAAATTTGTTATATCATGTGCATGTTACAAGATGTGTGAAGACGTGTTAAGGTTTACAGTACGTTTGGTGCTAACTAAATCATTTCTCAGCAACAACTCGATAAAATCGTCGGTCACCTTCACTTCTCCAGCTCAAGGGAAAATTAGGGTCTCTTTAATTCTCGATGTTCAAGGGGTCTCGGTACCTCATCGAAGTGTTTGAGGTTCCTAGTCATGCACTCTCAGGTTCAGGCCAAAAGATCAGAATTAGAATCAGAATCAGAATATCTTTATTGTCATTGTAACGAGTACAACGAAATTAAGATCTCATAGCTCCAGCTTAAAACTTTCTCAAAAACACCTTTATGTTGACCGATTTTGATGGACTCGTCTTGCTGGTGTCCTCTTCTGTAGAGTGACACCAAGTCAACTCCGATGACTGCAGACTGTCTTCTCTCAAAAATGACAAACTGACTCATGTCTTCCAGATCGCAGCATTGCAACTGCCAGACCGACATGGTCGAATCTCTCTGAAAAGACATTAAACCGAAAGGCGAAGCAAGCGTCACCTGTGACTGGGGTGATCGCTGAAGCAGGGGGCCACACGTACGCATCGCGTGCCAGCGACGAGGAGAGGGAGGGCATGTGTTCCTGATCTGGCCGTCGTCCAGGCTTCCGGTGCAGCGCGATCCTCCTGCGCTGCGCAGATCAGGCCTTTCTCGTGTCGTTTGCTGTTTATGCAGCTGGGTTTTGACTCCCGCGATATTGTTATTATCATCGCTTACCTTAGGCCTCTGTGGTCAAGTCCGAAAGCTCACTCACCTCCCGGGTCTCCCGCCATGTCGCAGGTGGTCTCTTCAAACACTCGGCTTCTGACCAACACGCAGCGTCGCTGACCTTCTTCAGGGCTCTAATGTCGGACTTGAAAGGAAAGTCGGGTCACAATCTGACACGTATGAGAGGCACTACACCTGCACATTCGCTGGGCAGGACTCACACGGAGACTCTTGAGGGCACAATTTTGAAACCAGCGGCCATTTCCCATGCCTAATGGCTCACCGTGTTCCGCCATACCCCATTAGCGACAAGGACAGCCCTCCAGGTGAAAGCACAAATGGGTTTCTCAAAACAGTGCGTGGAATTTATCATCGCCGAACATAAGAAGCCAGCAGTTTGTCCTGCACTTTTTCAAATGTTTAGTGATTTTATTTCATTTTCTTTTTGCCCAAATGCCCTTCTTTTGGAATGCGCGGGATGAATGCAAATCATTTTGAGGCGAGAGCAGATGAAGAGATGAGAAGATGAAGGCTCGCTCTGGCAGGAAAGGCCGCGCAGTTGGAACCGAGATGCAGAGAAATCAATGGGGCTATTTTTGCACCTGCCCCTCACACCCCACCGAGGGAGCTTCCTCTGGCCCGTTCTGGATAACATTAAACAAAACACAGTGGAACATCGCTGAATTCTACTCGGAGGAATTCTCCACGTGGTCGTCACTGAGGACTGCACCTCTGTTCCTCTGGCTGCCCACCTGGATTTACACACACATTTATCCTCTGCTCACTGTTTGTCCACCGTTCCCCTACTTCATGCGAGAAGAGTACACCCAAAATCATGTGGTCGCCTCCTCTTGAGTTGAAAGTCAACAGGAGTGAAAACGGTATGACAAAGTTCTTGGAAGGGACGTGGCTCACTTTTGTCTGCAGGCTGTATAAATAGAGATTGGAGACCGACCCCAGCGAGGCAGGGAGGCCTCACCACGCTCGCTGGACACCGAGTTGGCAGGGAAACAGACCGTCGATGTGTAAGGAGAGGCATCTGTCTGTGTTTTCATACTCCCCCTCCCCCTAGTTCAGGCGTGGATGACTGCGATGGAACAAGGACAGTTACGGAGGCTTGGAAAGGAAAGGCGATCAGCTGCCAATGTAGACAGACTGTGAGCTACACAACGACCCAGTGGAAAGATTTCCGTTCCTCCCCGTGTTTTTTTTTTTTTTTTTTATTGTGCTTGGCTTTCCTGGAGCAGAGGTGTTTGCCTGAGAAGCCATCCCATAATCTGAGAATCATGTAGAGGCCATCTGCTCATCACTCTAGTCCCCTGGTTTCATGGAAACACTCTTTATCGTACCTGTGATTACCTGGATTTTGACACAGAAGAAGAAGACCGCAAGACAGACTTTGAAATGTCCTCCGATCCCCAGCTCTCTGCTGAACACGCTCCTGCCTTCCTGCATCTGTCAGTCAAGGTCAAATTTCCATTGGCCGCTTCAGTCCAATCAGTGAGCAGTAGCCCTCCAGCTACCTGGACTCCATTTCCTCCCTGGCTTTGGCGCTAAACTGCAGAGGTGCTGCATGACCCTTCATCTCTCCCTCTAACTCTCTCTGCATCTCCTTTCTCTGTTAATCAATTAAAATGTATTAAGAATTCAAAGGAACAGCAAAGGACAGATAACATCTAAACGGCAGTGTGATGTGAGCAAAACATTACTATGAGACAAATAAGTCTCTATGCTTCCGTTGCTGAGCCAGGCCAGGGCGTGCTGTTTTTCCATTATAACCTTTAACATGATAGATCACGAAACTCTCCGGCGATGCACAGGGGACTTGGCCCAGCTCCATGCCAGCAACGTTCTAGGCCTGGAGCCACGTTCGGCCATGCTGTTGTGTGGCAGCTTCAACGTTTCATCATCGTACACTCCGCAAGAGGATCACATTTTGCACGAAGATATTTATAAAATGTTCGCCTTCGGGACGGTAGTTTTCCGTGACTTTTGCAAAAGGAAAATAATGCAGCCTTAAGAATACTCTGGTCCAATCGTTTATCTCTGTTTTGGCAGGGATTTATCCAGTGGGATCGGATCGTTGGTCCAAAATGAACAGTTTTTTGGTATCTGCAGTATATAGCTCTTAATATTTTATGCTTACATCTAAATCAAGCTAAAATGAACCGGCTCGCATGAAGGTTTCTCTGCTATTTTAACTGACGGTAACTGGACCGTCCGATGGTCGCTACGGATGCTAATTCTCAAACTAGCGTGACCCAGGCACTGTCTGACCGTCGTCACCACGTAAGAATGATAACCTCAATCTAGGCTTCGTATTTTAAAGAAAACAGCATGCAGAATCCACTGTGCACTGCCTCATTATCCAGCATGTTAGCGCATTGGTGGATATTTTGTTTCAGCGTATACAAGTATGGCGTGTGGCTTTTCCTTATCGTGCCACACGTTATCCTGTCACATGTCTGTTGCCTGTCTTGTCTTTTACGGTCTTTGTCAGTAAATCCTTCGCTTCTCCGCTGTATATCCTTCCACGTGCGCCCTCAGTACTCGAGCTCCTGTTAATGAGGGATACTAACTGCTAAGGAAATTTACGTCAACGACAGTTCGGGGGTCATCTCATCCCAATGGACCACCCGGACCGCTCACTCGCCCCCAAGCATTGTAGGATAGAAAAGAGGACCTGCATATGGCATTAAGGTCAGACACAGTGAGGTTCGTAGAGTGGACAAGTCTTGACTAAATTCCGTGCACATTCACATGTCTGAGCATAACTGAGTTGCAGGGAGACTGTATCGTTCGGTGTTATTAAACTTCCTCTCTGTAGTTTACGGTGTGTGACTCTCGTAGGATTTCTAGAAAGTTCTTCCAAAGCTGTAAATGCGCTTACACACTTGAGACGGTCCGATGGCAAAGTTGAAAGTTATTCCTGGTCACAGTTCATGTTCTTTAATTCGATGCATAAATGACTCGGCTTCACTTAAATTAAAACACGGTAAGCATGTGATAGAAACGTGTTTTCTAATTAGAAGACTGATGCCACTGTTTATTTTCATTTCTCCGAATCTTTCCCCAATTTGTTAAAGTCCATATTAATAGGCACCACTTCTCCAACCCTTTTAATGAATTCCAGTTTTGACGTAACACGTTCTGCCCCACGGCCATCTGCAGTCCCCTAATGTCCAGAAGTAGAAATGCAGATTTCTGTAGTCTTTGTCGTCAGAATGAATTTGCAGGCTGCACTCAGTTTGTTAAGGGCAATCTGCCCCTTTGGTTTCTAATACCATGTGTCACGTCTACAGACGGTCATCTCTCGGCCCGCTGGTCTCATCACACTTCCGCGGTCGTTTCTCTTCAGTGCCGTCAGATTAACAAGATTACCGCTGGCTCCGTGTGGAGTGGCATGCATTACGTTTATTTTTGGAAACGCAAAAACGCAGTTATCTATTTTTAAGAAATCTCGCTTCAGAATTCGGTGTGTCACACTTGAGATTATTTCTGCTGCGACTTGGAACATCTATGACAAATCATCCGTGAAATTACCAACATGTCATGAGATATTCTGGAGTTTACGTTTTTTTAAAGCAAATGCTCGCATGCTGTCATATGAGCACACTCTTCATCTGTCCATCTGTGCTACTAGCCACAAACGCTGATAATGTTTTACAGACATCTGAAAGGACCTCTTCCCTTCTTTATTCAGGTCACCTCTTGAGGCCTTTTTGTGCATTTGGGAGTGCGGTCTAAGCTAGTCACCCTGAATGAGGAGGCTTTCTTCCAGTTGCTAGGAGACAGGATCTTGTGGTGGAGTTATCACTAATTGACAGCTGCTTACCCTGAGGGGCTTACTCTAACCCCTAGACCCCTGGTGTATCAGGAGGGCAGGGCAATGTGTCCCGGGAGCCTGAGTTAATGTGAGAGACTGTTGTTGCAGGACACTGAGTCTGTTGGCCAGGGCGGGGGGATCTCGAATCTGCCGTGCTTCCCCTTCCCAATAGGGCCCAGGTTTTGCCTCACTGCCCTCATGACTCATCGGTACCATCTGGAAGGACTCGTTAATCTGGCCCATGTGACCCAGCTCCGAGCTGTGGCTATCAGATTCTACCCACTGCAGCAGAAAATTGTCTTCCAAGTCACACCCGTGCAGTAAACTTTTTGTGTTTCTGTGAACGGGGCTGTCGGGGTGAACAGTACTTGCGGTGGATTCAGATCGGCCTTTATGACCCACACACACACACACACACACACACACACACACACATTCCCTTCTGGCTTATTCATTTTGTGTAACGTTCAAGGTAGCCTGAAGTGTGGCCACAATGCAGCCTTGGGTATGTCTTCAATTTCCTTTATGAATTTTGCCTCCATGAAATAAAAACATCATGCATTACACATAGATTGAACGTCCCACCTTGGCCACCATGCTTATTACAAACATAATCATTTGGCTCATCTAATTTCTCGGTAGAACGAGCTCCAACAGACGAAATGCAAACGCGATCCTCACAAAAGGCTTCTCGTTCTCCTCTGGATCATCACAGCCTGATCACCTGAGGAAAAGGCCTGAACAGACACGTCATGTGACGAGGATGTGAACACAACCCACAGCTGGAGCTCCGCCCCAGAATCAGGGGTGCAGCAGATAAACGTGCTGAGCGGTGAATGAAGGCAGCCGTTGACCACATGCTGATGAAGGCCAGTCCAGAGGCTCGGCTCTCCTCCCATAGGCAGTCTGGTATCATCCAGGCTGATGTTGCATGTATCTGTACAACAGACACCCCATTAAAGTCCATTTAAGCGGAGACAAGGAGCGTACATTTAAATATATTTTGTGTTGCCGTGGACTTATCAGATTTAACAGATAGTACTTGGCAACGATGTTCGGAATGTGTGCCTTTTCACAGAGCATTTCCAACTTTCCTGCTCTAGCTATTAAATTCAGAAGTTTTCATTGGATTTGCGTCCGCATCAACGCCACCATTTACCAAATAATGCCAATTGGTGTTGTGTGTGAAACTGGAATTTTATTGCGTGAAAGCACTGACAATCTGAGAAGTGAGCTTCATAAATAGCATTCAGTTAGGTTTCTCTTCTCAGATTTCGTCTCTTGTTTAATGTGAATAGAATGACATTATAGGACTGTCTCGTGAAAAAGCCATGCAGCGCCCTAAACTGTCTTTAAATCGCTAGAATTATTGAAGACGTTGGATTATTGAACTTGGCGTTCCCTCAGTCTTTCCTCCAAACATTTAGGTCACGGACTGAGAAACAGATTTCCCCTTACATCAAATGACTCATTATTCATAAGGCTACAATTTGAGGTTTCATGTATTTATCTTTTGGGTCTGGCTTAATATCGGGCAGCTTGGGGACAAATTCCAGAACACCTCTGATATTTTGTTTTTCAGAACAGGGTCCCAGAAGTGACATAGATTCCTAGAGGGTTTCCTGATGGGCGGTGTTCCTTCTCTAAAACATAACAACAAAAGATGGCCGTCCACCCAACGTCCACAACCTCTTATCCAGCACGGGGTCACGGTGAGACTGGATCGGATCCCAGGCAGCACACGACACATGGCATCACACCCTGGACGGGATGTCAGTCCATCCCAGGGCAGACACTCTTATAAGATGGCGAACTTGGAGTCACCTATTCACACTGTTTTTCAACTACAGGGAGGAAATCAAAATACTTGGAGGGAGAAAAACACACAAACTGTAAACGCTGAGCCAGCCAATGAGGATTCATCCATCTTTGAACCTCCAATGCTGGCTGTGGTCCCGTGGGGCCTGGAGCCTATCACAGGCAACAAAGGACACCAGGCTGGGGTACCACATCATAGCTCACAGGACGCAAACATGCATGCACTCGCACACGTCATTGGCAGTTTAGAGGTGCCAAATATTCCTTGCTGCAGAAGGAAACTGGAGAACCCAGAGGAAAGTCGCATTGCCCCGAAGAGAGGATCCGAACTTTGCACGCACAGAACCGAGGCAGAATGCAAACCCCCGGCTTTGAAGGTGCCTGAAAAACGAAATGACACATGTATACATGACTCACGGAGGTGTAGGTGTTAGCAGAAGTCTAAGTGCTGATGCTAACACCTCTCTTAGCGTTAGGGTGCAGTGGGCTGCTGCAGGAGGAATCCCTGCATTCAGTGATGCTCGAGAAATTACACGTGGCCAGCTTCTAGCCTGCTCCGGTGGTTACCCATCTGCCACGTGGAGCTGATAACAGGGTCCCCCCGGGGCGGGTCTATCCAATACGACTGACCCAGGGGCGGGCACACGGAATTCCGGACTCCGGGAAAGGTCCATGCAGCGGGCCCCTTCATAGGCCCTGCCTGGTCAGGGCCCTTGGGATGGTCCCAACCTGCTCCTCCACCCCGATGGGGCCCCACTCAACTATACACCGGCACACGCAGATGAATCTGTGGAGCTGGAGCCAAGAAGTGTGGAAACTCAACGGCAGGGAGGAGTGGAGGTACGGCGGGGAGCCTCTCACGTGGCCCACGGCACAGCAGTGGTTTAGATTGTGAAACCATCCACAATTTAATCACGTAGCGTAAGCAGCGGCTGACATATGATGTGGGGATAGCCCTTACTAACCTAACTTCACAGTACCGGCCGCCAGGCCCGAGCTGTTTGTTCCATAAGCAGATATGTGGCTTAACATGCAGTTTATAACTATAGAGGCAACGTACGCTGAGAAACGGCGCAGGAATCCGGTGCGATGCCAACGTCAACAGCACGGTGTACATCGGCCAGGCCCCGGTCAATCACGTGACCTGGGATTGATTCGGACGGCGCTTTGATCAGCCGCGTGTGTTTCGTCCAGCTGGTGTGATTGCGTCTCTCCACCCGTGTTTCATAAACGAGCGAATCTGCGTAATAGCCAAGCCAATCACCGGGACCGTGCCATAACGGAGCTCTAATGGCGGCAGAAGCAAATGTAAAGTGACGGCATGGCATCTCTAATCTCAGATCTCAGACTTGGAGGTAGAGAGCAGGAAGCTCGGTAATTCGGATCAGATGTGTTGCCGATTGCCTTGTCGGCATTTTTTCCTCTCGGCAACAGACACGCAATGTGGGAGCACTTCTCTGGAGTGTAACTGGAGTACAGTTTTGACCCCGGCTATCACAGGCAGAGGTCACGTGACCGAGTGGGCTTGACTAACTAGCCACAGTACACAATGTGTACTGCGACTGCTTCAATCTTGGATTGAGAAAAATGCCAAGATAAAGATCGTCTGTGTGGTATTTAGGTAGAGGTGTCTCTCCCCAGCCATTCTCGAAAAGCAACATTTACTGCTTTGAATGTTTTCGGGCCCAAAATGCATGTCATACGTGAAGTGGAAATCGCAGCCACGAAAAGCCAAGCGTGCTTCACATCCAAAATGGCCGCTACGTTAAAAGGAAATCTCACATCGGTGGAGGCACCGAGAGAAAGGTGTTCCAAACGTCAAGTCTCACGGTAGACATAAACTCCCGTGAGATTTCGTAGTTTTTCAGGGCACGCTCTGCGCAAATTTTTCCAGTTTACAAATGAGATTTCGTGGATTTTTATACTTCTATCTATTTCATACCGGTGTCCAGTTGCGATCGTGCTATTTTGAGTAATTCTAGGTTGACGTGTATGGTGTTCTCAGACTTCCCTGTCTTCATTCACTGTCAAGACCAGGTCAGGAGTAGGGCCCGAGCGAGGAGAGGCAGAGGCAGATAACACTGGTTGGGGTATGAATGGAGGGTTTATTGAGCCGATCACACACCACGTCAGGGGTCAAACCCAGAGAACGGGAACTTGGGCAGTCGCAGAGCAGTAGCCGGGTGGAAGCAGGGCATCCATGGGGCAGAACCTCACGTTGGTAGGCCTGAGGCAGACGCTGGGGCATCCAAAGGGGAGCACACAGGAGTCGGAAGGCCGGAACGAGAGGCAGAGGGCAGAACCTGGACAGGGGAAGAGTAGCTCAATGACAGAGCGGGGGTGGAGTAGTAGGCCAGGGGTATAAAAAGGTGTGGTGGAGACCAGCTAAGGCTCCCCCTGGAGGAGGGAGGAGGAAACTGCGACATTCACATTTTATTTAAAAGCATCTGAGATCTTTGCAGGAAATGGTGATAGAAAGTGGAGGGAACTTTTTAATTAATGTCACCCAAATAAGTGTTTAATTAGGGCCATCTGTTTGAGTGGCATGACAAACAATCAGAGTTGATTGGCCAGGCCAGACTGTTATGTGCCTAATGTCAGAGCGCATGTTTGTTCAGGGGACACTTCATGGTAAGGGCAAAGATAAAAAATTAAGAAAAAAAAATGATTGTACTTGTCAATCTGTGTCTTAGACTTTGGAGCTGCAGTGAACCAGCAGGGTCACATTGTCAAACTGGAGAAAGTTTAGAATCATGCCTGGAAATATTCCTAGAATCATCCTTGTTGCAAAAACCTTCCCATGAAAAAGTCACCGGTTGTGAAAAGTGGAATTTCTCGGTTGAGTCATTATGTCAGGTTTGAGAGAAAAAAGCGATGCAATCTAGACTGAGAACTTCAAGGGTCGAGTGATGCTGCTGTAGCGTCGTGGTTTGGGGTCTGGCATCAAGACCTGATTGACTCTGCATGGGTTGCTAAGACGCCAGTCCAAAATGTTCTAGCGAGTTTATATTCGAAGAAGCTTTCACGTTAGACCTAAACTCCATGAGGTTCAGACCTCCACGGTGCTGGGAGTGACTGATCAATACATATGAAAGGGAACAAAGGCTGCAGTCTTGGCTCTGAAAGGCTGTGTAACAACTTACTGAGTGTGATGGAGCCACAGGAGCGTTTGGGTGTTGCCGTTTCTTTTATGCTAAATATATACTTAAAATTGTACACTTAAAAAGGCATCAATATATAAAACATCCTGCCATCTCTTCATTGCCCGTACGGCAAAAGGACCGCCTGGCCTTCAAAGTACATTTCGGAATTTCTGTGAACAGATTTTTAAAATTTGACTTTCGTAAGATATGCACAAGTAAAAAAATAGTGTAAAATGATTTTCATCATTTTAAAGATCCATATTAATTCTATAAAGGTTAATTCGGTGAAGATTCCCATCCACTTCAAGATACTTTTGTAGAAGATACTGAGATCCCAAAGTGATCTTCTTAATGCAATGTCTTTAAGATCGATTGCCACATTCCCCGTACTGATACGTGAAAGATCTACTGGCTCGTTGCCTTCCTGGTAGTTCGTGAGCTGCAGCAGGGATTCATCTGTGGGGGCAGAAAGGAAAACAGTCTGTTCCCTCTGCTAATAAACGAATCGATGTTGCTCTGTCCTGAGTGGGATCCGTGATGGGTGGGCTCGCATCTCTCGGCATCATGCGGGCCTAGAATTAATCAAACCTCTCACCCACCACCAGATGACTGTTCGCACAACGGCTCTAGCATAAACATTCTTTTTTCTCTTGTGACATGGGGGGCGTAACAATGACAGTTGCGCTAGGGACCCGAAAGGGGTCAAAGGGGTCTCCGTGCTGGGGTGTTGTGCGATGCAAGGTGCTGGCAGCAGGGGTCTGGAGGGTCCGACATAATGTCCTCCTTCAGATCTGCAGAGATTTTTAGGCATTCAAAAAAAAAAAGAGTTTGAGTTTATGAGAACATTGCTGAGTCGTTACAGTTTATGTTTATTTAAAATGAAGTGAACTTGTCCAACTTTTAGGGTATTTCTCTTTAAGGCACAGACTACAACGTGAGCTTTTTGGATATAAACAACTTTGTAGAACAGACAGGAACTTTACAGGACCTGCAATGTTTTTCAGCTTTTTAAAATTTATCATGGAAATATAGTTTTACAATTATAGCAGAACATTCCTGGAATAGTACATCTGAACCATCGGCTCTTTAAGAGGAATATTCTCCGATGCTTATGATATGCTGAGGTATTACGCAACAGACCTGCTGTCCGTTATTTTGGATCAAGGCATTAACTCAGCAAGCAGGTAAGAACTGTCCCATGCAGCGCGTTTGCCAACTGAAAAAGCCGCCAGTTTTTCCGTAGCTCGCATGTCTGCTTTAAAGCTGAGAGCATCTCTGTCTCTTTCATCGCATCCTGAAAAAGAGACAAGGGAACAGAGTGGAATAGGAAGAGAGACTGGCGGTCAATCATGAAAGCCGGCCACAGGCGGATTTGGGTGAGTTTAGTAAGTACCAGGATGGTTCATCACCCTGCCCTACACGAACTGGCAGCAGGCAGAGTCAGGAAGTGTGGGTAGTGATCTGGCATTTTACGAGGTGCCCCGGTGACGTAACTATTACACATTATGTAACGCTCCAGAGATCCCAGTTAAACACGCCTTTTGTGGAGTGTGAGCGTGAGTGTGGTTCGACCACTACAGCTGAGTTCAACCAGAAGGACATCACCGAGATGCGAGGACTTTCAGTTAATGCCACTTATGTTACGGAATCTGTTCAACGGTCTCTGAACGTGGAAAAAGTGTTTGTGTGAGAAGACCATGCGTGACCTTCCCAGTCCACCGCATCGGAACTGTGTCAGCACCGAGGACCACGCCATAGCACAAATCACAGTTAACTTCACGAGGCCCTGGAAGAGCAGACTACTCCCGCGGCAAATGTGTCTCTGGTTCTACCGGTCAGCACCCCGCAGAGACTGGGAGCACTCCCCAGATTGGCCGGGCCGCTGCCAGGACGGTGGCGCCCCCTCGAGCCGTAAGCAGCTGATTGGCATGGGCCATGGCAGTCGACGTCCCCCGTGACCCTGTTCTATAGGCCAGCTGGAAGGGATTAAGAGAGCAGCGAGCCTGGGGTGGCGATAACACCCTTTTTAATCATAGGGTCGTGTCCCGCCTCAGCCAGACCGCGGCGAACGGAGCCGGCAGCTCCCTGGCTCACAAGCTGTGGCCTGTAGTTCTCTCCTTTTGGTCTGAATTATTAATGTTTCAGGACGTAGCAACTCGATGTGCAGCACACACAGTCAGACATTCCAGCTTCATGTGCAGATTTATTCCGATTCAAGACGGCATCGGTCTCCCGTTAACACACTTTTTAACTTATTAATGGCTGAGTGTTGGGAACAATGGGAAGAAGGAATTAGATTATCTTAGCATGTATGTGTGGAGGGGAGACACTGCGGCTAATAATCAGTCAGTATGGTTATTAATCATACAATTTGCTTAATAATCAAATGGTGTGGTTAATAATCAGATGGCTTGGTTAATGATCAGACGGTGTATTTAATAATCAGACAATATGGCAAATAATATACAGGGATGGAGCTTAGCTGCAGTCAGTATCTGAAAAGTATTGCTTCTTTCTCAGGCATTGATAGTGTTCTAGTAAGTCAGTACTAAATCAGTGTGTTTGTTTTTGTAGCCATTTTAACCAACGAGTCATTCCTCTCAGATCTAGACTGAACCTAGACCCTACTCTTCACCTGTGGGGCTTTCTCACACTTATTCTCAGACCTAGACTGAATCTCGACCCTACTCTTCACCTGTGGGGCTTTCTCACACTTATTCTCAGACCTAGACTGAACCTAGACCCTACTCTTCACCT